>JBBPBX010006300.1:0-68996 GCA_038048925.1 Garcialebias charrua
ACAGTATTTTCAATTAAGCACTTTTCTGCCTGCTCCATGTGACAGACATGTATGAAATGTTTAAGAAGATGTGAAAATTTAATAAATTATTCACATGTTCAAAATGAATGGTGATTGTGAATTAATCCAAAATGATCATTTACAGTACAGTACAGTATATTAAAAAAATTTAAGAGAGAAATTCAGTTACGGTGCAAAACAATCTTTTATTGCAAAATGCATGTTTAAAAAACCTTTTGAACATTATTTATGAATGTAAGACAATTTTTTCTCAGTGTCATAAAACAATACAGTATTGTGATGAAAAATAAATAAAGTAAAAATAAAGAAAACTTGTTTAGGTGTAGGAAGTTGGTTAGAACACAACTGAGTGTATGTGGTGTTCAAAATCCTCCACAGCTGCAGTTTGATTCTCAATAAGGCACAGTGCAGTGTGCGGATTGGCCTGCACACACTGAACAAGGTCTTTCAGGATTTTTGAGATATTCTGCAGACCCTGTGATGCAAGAACAACCTCCTCAATTTGGTCCAATACATTTAGAAGTCCAGTGTCTTCTTGTCAACTGGAAGCTAACAGTTTCCAGTTGTGGACCCCGTTATCACAACAATGACCGTTCTCTCCTTTTAGTCCCTCTTAAGGCCCTGTTTACACGGCGCACATTTTGAGTGGAACCGCTCCTTTCTATGGAGACAGGACGATGGCAAAATGGGCGTGGACAAATACATAAGGGGCGTGAACAAATACAGATCTCACGAGAGCAAATACATCCCTCGAGGGAGCAAATTACACTCGAGCGAGCGCAAACCAGCCCCCCGCGCGTAATTAAGATGAGTGCGAGCGTAGAAAAGAGATCCAAGCGCGCGCACGCCCCCTCGGAGGACAACTACATGCCCGTGCGTGCAAAATGTATCTACTGTCTGTCTGTCCCTCTCGCTCACGGTTCAGACTTTTGACACTCGGTGGGCGGAGCCAGACGGCCTCTGTATCAGGACACATGATTGGCTGTAGTCCCTTCTCCTCTGTGATTGGATGTAACACTTCCTGAACATACTTTGGGAGTTTTTCTCCCAGTTTTTAACATTTTTATCTTGTATTTTATTTATATTTTAAATCTCTGAAATACACTGAAAACAGTACAGACCTTATGTATGAAATGTTAATAGATTGGCCCACTAATTCATGTTAATCCAAAGTCTAAAACATAGACCCCATTGTTGTTTTATTTTATTTATTTATTTCTAATTAAATAAATAATTAGTTACACTATTGTGAATATGGAGACTTTCATCATGTTTCAATCCATGCTCTGAGAGCTGAGAGACTGCAAAGCAACTATGTATTTTATTTAAAAAAAAATAAGAGTCAACTTTGTTCATCGTCCGTCCCAGCAACAGTGCAAATAATAGGTCAGCAGGTGTCGCTGTTCTCTTAAATAGCTTTCCCGGAAAACTAGTTGATTACTTGCTCTCAACTTGGGTTTATGGATGAACTTACATTAAAATATTTGTTGTTTATACTGTTATTCACTTGTTTTTTATTTTCTATACATAAGACTTGGCACATGTATTACATATTGTACAATTGTTCTATTTTTGCAAAAATAATATGACTGTAACTTGCCACTTATTTTTTTCGTTTTATGTTCCCCTTCTCTTTTTTCTGAATTTTATTGTTATCTTTTGTGATGTTGATAATAAAGATAAAAAATCTTCCATTTCTGATTCCTACTGTAAGTTTCAAGACACCTGGTTAAAATCCTTACTTCTCTGAAAATCCTTACTTCTGTGTGATTGGCCACCAGTTTTACTAGAAAAAAGTGTCAGATGAGCTGAAACGTAATTTTATTCAGTTATACAGTACTAAGTGTACTCTACTGTATTCTCTTAACTTACTAATGAATACACATTTACCTCATCCGTGTTTAATATTAAAAGTTTTATTGTTCTAGGAAGAACTAGCTAATTAAAATAAATTGGCTTAAAATGATGTTCATCAGACTAATGAAAAGTTTGCTGTGTAGAGGTATGGTTCTCAGTGGACAGTAATACAAACATGATCTTTAGTAATTACACTACCCAACAGTACATATTCATTCCACCTTTATTTAGGCAGGTTAATCCCATTGAGCCTTGAGGACTCATTTACAAGAGAGACCTGTCTACATACAAAGAAAGATGACAACAGCAACAGTAGATTTTCCTTAAACAATCAACAATAGACAAACATAAGAGAGAAATACAGATTTTTTAAAATATGTTAAAACAAAGATGTCAAAGTAGCAAAATAGACCGTTTATAAGGTAAATGTAGAAAACTAAAAACAGAAAAATGTCTGCATTGGTTTTTTCCTGGATTCCAACAGATTCTTAAAGCCATTTAGAGAGGTCAAGCCCGAGGAGCTTCCGATGCGGCTGAAATGAGTTTTCTCCGCAGGGTGTCTGGACTCTCCCTTAGAGATAGGGTGAGAAGCTCAGTCATCCGGGAGGGACTCGGAGTAGAGCCGCTGCTTCTCCACATCGAGAGGAGCCAGTTGAGGTGGCTCGGGCATCTGGTTAGGATGCCTCCTGGACGCCTCCCTGGTGAGGTGTTCCGGGCATGTCCCACCGGGAGGAGACCCAGAGGAAGACCCAGGACACGCTGGAGGGACTATGTTTCTCGGCTGGCCTGGGAACGCCTTGGGATTCCCCCAGAGGAGCTGCTCCAAGTGGCTGGGGAGAGGGAAGTCTGGGCCTCCCTACTTAGGCTGCTACCCCCGCGACCCGACCTCGGATAAGCGGACGAAAATGGATGGATGGATGGATGGATTTTTTTAAATGTGTTTCAATCTGAACTGTATAACTGCTTCATTTTTCCTGGGCGGTGCAGTGCAATCCATCTGTCCATTCATCCCTCATAGCCGGAGCTGCTAACTCTCAAGTTTTCCTCCACCTGCACCAGCTGAGTGAAGCGAGCGCGCATGAGGACTCACTGTTGCAGTTCTTAGAAATTTAACAAGATTACCACTTAAAAACAATTTGTTCTGTGCTCCACATTATAGCTAAAGTGTTTCTACATTTCAATGTTCTTTAATAAATGCACTTTAATGGTAAAAACAGCTTCAGTTCACGTGGGCAGCATGGTGCCATATCCATCCATCCATTCTCCACAGCTGGAGCCGTGAGCTATTATACAGGATATTCTTTTTTGTAGACTTATTTTCTGTCTTCTCTGTGTTTTACGTTCTTTCTATGAGAGATTAAAAAAATCTATCTATACAATAAATAAATAACAAATAAATAATAATAATAATGAATTGAATTTATTACGCAATTTTCATTTACCAAAAACTCAAAGTGCTAAAAAAAATCAAAGATCAAAATAAAAACAAGTGATAAAATTAAGATGTAATATAATTATATTATAATATAATCATATTGGTGTGAAGAGGATGGTGTGAGGAGGGAGGCCATCTATAAAGGAAAAAATTTACATACCTGAAACCTCAAGTTCTCTTCCACCTGTTCTCACAACCTATTTATTTATTCAACCAGCCAGGGTCCAATATACAGATGCACATATCTGTCCCATTCCCAGTTATCCCAAATCACATTGAACTGGGGCCTATATATACATGCCCAGGTTGAAGCCATAAGGTCATCCAACATTTAGCCCACTTTGGGAAAATACAGTTAGCACATAAGGGCTTCCCATGCTGGGCCCATTAAACTAAAACCACATGGGTCCCATATAAAATTGCCCATTTCTGTACCATTGCCAGTTTGCCCACATTAATGCTGTATAGGACCCATATATTTATCCCAACAGGGCCAACAAAATGGGTTCCTTTATGGGATAATCATATGGGTCTCATGCAGTTAGCCCTGATAAATCCCATGCCCACTCATTACCCAAATAGACCACAATAACACCATGTGGGGCCCAATGCTGGCTGGGTTACATCCATAATCAAAAACTGATCTTATTAATCCAACTTAAGATTGTCTTTACGGCTTTCCTACCTAGAGCCGATTCTTTTCCTCTCAGACTTCTTCATTACCGGTATACAGTATATAGAATAATTTTTAAAAAATTACAATTTTATCTATATACACTGTATATTATCCATGTATGAAACCAGATATATCAAATTATATTATATATGTATTAAACCAGATTTGTCATTTAATATAATTTGAGATTCATATGATTAATTTTATTTTTTACTGGTAAAAAGTACAATAATTAGACTTGGATGTTCTTCTCTTGAGTTATAGCTTATAAACCCCCCGTTTCTTAACCCCATTTGTCCAAACTTCTATAGGAATGATGTCTAGATCTGGTGTTGTATGGATTCGGATAAATTTCAGATTTAGCTTTATGAATGTAGCACCTCTTTTGTCTCTGATAATTCTGTCTTTGTGTAAGAGTGAATATCCATGAATGTTAAACTGCAATTATGGTTTGAGCCATGTTTCTTGAATCCATATATCTGGTTTTAGATTTATTGCATCAATGTCGGCATTCCATTGTAAGATTAAAGCCCCACTGACATGATTTTTTAATTTTCATGAAATTGCTCAATATATATATATTTTATAATTTAAATATGTTCGTTTTTGCAAACAAAATGATAAATCACTATAAATTTGCTTTAAAAGTGATTGTGAACTTCAAGCCGTGTTTAATCATGGGAAATCCGATTACACGCGAACGCACCATCTGTGACGTAGTAAGAGGCAGAGCTCTAGGCATGTCACAGTGCGCAGGTATGAGCAGCTCGAAATGAAGGTAAGTCTGATACAGCATCAGACCTAAATTAGATCCTGTTGTTTCTTGTTCCATCACCCAAACTATTTTCTGCTTCCCAAAATGAAGACAAATAGCTCAAATCTTGATAAATTCATCTGGTTTTAAATTGTCCGCTATTAAAGAGACCAGAGCCCTCTGCCTCTTACTACGTCACAGATGGTGTGTTCGTGTGTAACCGCATTTCCCATGATTAAACACGGCTCGAAGTTCAAAATCACTTTTAAAGCAAAATCAAAGTGATTTATCATTTTGTTTGCAAAACCAAACATATTTAAATGAAAATATATATATATTGAGCAATTTTATGAATAGTAAAAAAAATCATGTAAGTGGACCTTTAAAATTATGTAGGAGCCAAAGGTGATCTCAAAATCAGTTACAGTATGTAATTTTGTACAATGTCTTAACACGGTAAGTATAACATTTTGCAGTACATTTGAATTAACTGTAGATTGCACAACTGTAATATGAAGAAATAAAATCATACTGAGGCTTGATGCTTTTAATTTACATATACAAGAGATGGTAGTAAATTAAACAGTGCATAAGAACTATTTGTAACAGTTGTACACAAGCTTGAATCCAAAATGAAAAAAAAATAGCATGATAAACATGCATTTGTTCTCGTTTTAACACGCATATTAAAACACTCACAATACCTAACATCAATAACACTCATGAGAACATACATTACTAGCTTGTACAATAAGAACTAGTAAACTGAGAGCAGATTTATTCATCTGATAATATATAATAATACAGACGATATTGTATTAAGAGAGACTGTGTCTCACCAGCAGCTTTATACAGCATCCATGCACCTGCCAGTGGTGACATTTTTGGGTATGTATCCATGAGTATGTTTGATATCTAAGGAAGGGGTGAAAGAAATAAAAAGTTTACAGTTGAAAATGTAACCCTAAATCAGAACCACCTCTTTTCAGGTACCGGTAGATTCGTTACTGGTGCTTTAAAAAGCCATATGTCCATCCAGTTCCTTATTGTATTTTAGATTACCTGGGAATGGTCTGCTTGTTCAGGAACACTGACAGTTCTCCGGCCAAGTCCAGCCCTGAGCAGGGCCATCTCATAATCAGACTTTGGTGTGCGGTCTGTGCATTTGTCCAGCAGGAGAAACTGGATAGGGTTTGACTTGACACTGTCAGTCCTTCTTTTGTGATATGGAGTGTAGCGATTCCCCAATTTGTGCATACCAGGAAAAGACCTAGAACTTTGAAGAGAACTTGTAAGATAAAAAGGTTATTGAAAACCCTTACCAAAAAGAAGTATACTTGAAGTATACTTTATCTAGTATACTTCAGTATGAGTATAAGTATATAAAGTATACTTATCAATGTGTACTTGTAGGATGCTATAAGTATACTTTATTGTACTAAATTGTGACTATTCTAGTTTATAAAAAGTATATACTAGTAGTACACTTTTAATTAGAACCTGATGCATGCTCAATAATCAATCAATAATAAGCAATAATCCAGGTAGAAAAATCTAAAAAAGATAAGTCTAGTCCTCGGGACATTCAAAAAAAACAAAACAAAACTAAGCAAATTTTTTTTAGAAACGTTTCGTCTTTCGCCCGAAAGACATCTTAAGTCTGAGCTGCTGTATTCAGCTAAGTCTTATAAATAGCACCCTCTCACAGTGGATAAACCAGTTGGCTGATGACAGCCTGAAACCAGCTGCTCACATGATCAAGGAGGACCATCAGCCTAACAATGGATTGTTAGCACCCTGATGGTTGTTTGCTATTCACAGAGGGCTGAGTGATACTAGCAATAACAGCATTGTAAGAGGGGGACAGTTGAACCCGGAGGCCTCCACCTCTGTTTAATGATGGACGGTTTCTTTTCACAATGATGGCCTCCTTTACTCCTCTCTCAAATCATTGTTCCTCTCTATCAAGGATGTGAACATCTTCCTCCCTGAAAGAGTCACTGCTGGCCTGGAGATGAGTGTAGACTGCAGAGTCATGACCTGATGATGTTGATCTTCTGTGCTGGGCCATCCTTTTGGCCAGTGGCTGTTTAGTTTCCCTGCTTTGTTTTGTTTTTTGAATGTCCAGAGGACCAGACTTAGCTTTTTGAGATTTTTTTAATTAGACTTTCAATGTACTTATTGTGTAATTCTACTCCATTTTGTAGTTTTTTGAAGTAAACTTAAAGTACCTAAAAAGTATACTTCAAGTCATATTACTACACAGCCTTATTTTAAAGGATAAAATAAGTATACTCTTAGTGCACTTAAATAAACTTCTTTTTAGTATATCTCAGATAAGTACTTAAAAAGTATATTTGAAGTCAGATAAGGACCTAAAAAGTATACTTGAAGTATACTTTAAAATACTACTTTTTGCTAAGGAAAGGCTGTTCTAGAATTCGGATTCCAACTTTGAAAAATGTATAATGCAGCCTTAGGACACTGATTCCCAGATGATTGTCACATCTGGTGGGAACAGCCTCATCTGTGAATTAGAATAACAAAGAACAAACCCCTACTGTTAAGGTGTGAGGTGTGATTTGTAAATCTACATAGGTATGTGTGTATCTTATCTCAGCCTGTAAAACCTCACCCCCACTCTCCACACTGATCTTGCATCACACTGGTCATGGGAACACACAGTGTACAAATCATACAAACCTGGCCACATTGTGATCCACTGTATTTCTTGATGTACGAGGAGAACAAACAGAAGTCCTCTGTTGCACCTGGACTACCTGACGCTGTCTCGTTCCAGCCTGCACCATGTTGCAAGCAGATTGCTGCTGTACGACAGGCAGCTGTATGTTGCTCCCTGCCAGCTGCTGTCCCTGAACCAGTACACCATCTGTAAAAACAAGGACACCCATCTTTAACATATGAACAATCCATAGAAAAACAAAACAAAGCAAAAAAAATGTAGAAACATTTCGTCATTAGTCCGAAAGACTTCCTCAGTCTGAGAAGCTGTATTCAGCTCAGTCTTATAAATAGCACCCTCTCACAGTGGATCAACCAGTTGGCTGATGACAGCCGAAACCAGGAAAAAAGGAGGCCTCCATCGTCAGGCTGATGGTCCGCCTTGCTCATGTGAGCAGCTGGTTTCAGGCTGTCATCAGCCAACTGGTTGATGCACTGTGAGAGGGTGCTATTTATAAGACTGAGCTGAACACAGCAGCTCAGACTGAGGAAGTCTTTTGGACGAAAGATGAAACGTTTCTACAATTTTTTTGCTTTGTTTTTATTTTACATTACTGGTACTGCTAAATCTTGAAAAATGTGAACCGGACACTTACGGTTTTGTGACAGTGGGACTGAATCATTGGACATGGTACTTCTTAGTAATTCAACCACGCGTTTGCCAAAGTTTTGTATTTGTTCCTGTGATCATAACCAGACAAAGGACAGGTTAACCAGGGCCAATTCACAACAGAAGTAATCTCAGGTCACTGAACAAAAAACATTCATCATATATAATAATAATAATAATAATAATAATAATAATAATAATAATAATAATAATAATAATAATAACTTTAATTTGTAACACACTTTACATACAACAGATCTAGTGCTACAGTGTCTGAACATTAGATAAAATCAAGATAAAACTCAACCAGAAATGCAACCAAGACGAGGAACAGCCAAGTGGATAGTGTCTCACACATGATCGCATCAAAAAATTAAAATAAAAAAAATGCAGATAAAATACTCAAATAAAAACTGGGTCCAATAAAAACAAATGCACAATTAATGAATTTAAAAAATAAATAAAATAAATAAAATAAAGGTTCTAACACCTTTTTAAAAACATGTCACGGTCTAATAAAATAATAATAGGCTAACACTATGAGGAGCAGAGCTGCTTTGATTTTATTTGAGTAAATTGATCACAAGTGACCAGGGGGATTTTTGATGTTTTCCTGTTTATTTTACTAGAAATCGTTATTATAGTTTATCAGTGCAATATGTTACTTTTCTGCTCAACAAAAATAATATAAATTCTAAGAGAAGCATCACTTACTTCCTGATGATCTTCCATGATAGTTTAATCCTTCGCAGATCCGTAGAGAGATAACAACGCTATAAAAAGATCTGCACTGAACTAAAGGCAAAAGCTCATCTGACACTTTTTTCTAGTAAAACTTGTGGCCAATCACAGAGAAGTAAGGATTTTAAGGTGTCTTGAAACTTACAGTAGGAAGCAGAAATGGAAGATTTTTTTTAAAATCTTTATTATCAACATCACAAAAGATAACAATAAAATTCAGAAAAAAGAGAAGGGGAACATAAAACGAAAAAAATAAGTGGCAAGTTACAGTCATATTATTTTTGCAAAAATAGAACAATTGTACAATATGTAATACATGTGCCAAGTCTTATGTATAGAAAATAAAAAACAAGTGAATAACAGTATAAACAACAAATATTTTAATGTAAGTTCATCCATAAACCCAAGTTGAGAGCAAGTAATCAACTAGTTTTCCGGGAAAGCTATTTAAGAGAACAGCGACACCTGCTGACCTATTATTTGCACTGTTGCTGGGACGGACGATGAACAAAGTTGACTCTTATTTTTTTTTAAATAAAATACATAGTTGCTTTGCAGTCTCTCAGCTCTCAGAGCATGGATTGAAACATGATGAAAGTCTCCATATTCACAATAGTGTAACTAATTATTTATTTAATTAGAAATAAATAAATAAAATAAAACAACAATGGGGTCTATGTTTTAGACTTTGGATTAACATGAATTAGTGGGCCAATCTATTAACATTTCATACATAAGGTCTGTACTGTTTTCAGTGTATTTCAGAGATTTAAAATATAAATAAAATACAAGATAAAAATGTTAAAAACTGGGAGAAAAACTCCCAAAGTATGTTCAGGAAGTGTTACATCCAATCACAGAGGAGAAGGGACTACAGCCAATCATGTGTCCTGATACAGAGGCCGTCTGGCTCCGCCCACCGAGTGTCAAAAGTCTGAACCGTGAGCGAGAGGGAGAGACAGACAGTAGATACATTTTGCACGCACGGGCATGTAGTTGTCCTCCGAGGGGGCGTGCGCGCGCTTGGATCTCTTTTCTACGCTCGCACTCATCTTAATTACGCGCGGGGGGCTGGTTTGCGCTCGCTCGAGTGTAATTTGCTCCCTCGAGGGATGTATTTGCTCTCGTGAGATCTGTATTTGTTCACGCCCCTTATGTATTTGTCCACGCCCATTTTGCCATCGTCCTGTCTCCATACCTTTCTCTCTGCGTCTTTGCTTATCGCCTACACGAGTCCACAAAGAGGGGGGCTTTGACTCCGATGGTTTTTGAACCCAGCCTCCAGGGTGGATCTCTTTCGCAGACCCCCCGTTGATAATGTAAACATCTCCCGCGGAGCTTTTGTTTGAACACATGCACGCAGCACGCACGCGCAGACAGCCGGCATTTTAACAATGGCGGTGGACTGGACAGTGGACACACGCACCACTTTCTGAACTATAGCTGATGGAATATATTTTGATTCTCATATTTAATTATTCTACACCTTACCTGCATCTGTGTTGGAAGAGAGCCAGCTGCCTGGATCCAGTTGTCGCTGTTAACGAGGCAGTCGGACATTTCACGTGTCACGCTGCACTATAACATACTAAATGTGCTATATATTAACAGTTTAACAATAATAAACAGTATTTATGTTAGCGTGGGAGATATTTAAATTTATCTGAGCTAAATGAAGCTATCTGGACTCGTTACGTCATGCCTAACATGCTGCTGAAAATGAAGACACCAGGTTGATTTTTAATTTATTTGTTTATTCAACACCACAAACTCATGTCACAAACACTGAGAATTAAATTGAACACTTTTAAAAACACGTTAACCGAACTTTAATGAACTGGACTCTGTTGTTTTCATCCTGGTGGACACTGGACCCAGATCCGAACCGCCGGTCCGCTTCGTGGAACAGCTTCGACCTCGCAGGAAAAAAATAAAAATAAAACCTCAGTTGGTTATTCTATGATCGAACTAAACACAAGGAAACATTATTAAGAACATTGGCCCTCATTCACGAACTGTTCGTACGCACAGATTTGTTCTTAAACTGTGCGTACGAGTGATTTAGGATCATTTGCGGCATTCAACAATGTTTTCGTATCCTACGATTTTTTTCAGATACGAACAAAATTTACGAGTGGTCCGGACCTGTCGTATATTTTAGGAGCGTCAGTCTGCTGTCATCCAGACGGAATTTCTCCACTAATAACTTCATATTTCGTTATTTAGAAAATATTTAGAGTTTAAAAAAGTCACGCACCACAATTGGTCTTGACAATAGGTTCTGTTTGAAGTCGAATTATAATTTTAAATGTAATAATGACTAACGGATTAAAGTATTTAAATTAAAATCAATTTGTTATCAATGCCGTTTTCTAACACTACAATATTAATATGAAGATCTCAAACTAAAACCAACTTAAATTATGAATTAATTTAAGTTTAATTTGTCTCGGTAACGCAGACTTCGGTAACGCAGACTTTAGGTTGACCTCCTCCTGTCGCAGTCATAGCTGTCAGATAGCTCAATGAGTACTGTAGAACGTTGCGTGGCAGTTCCGAACTTTATGGGTTCGAGTCCCACATGGGACAACGTTTTTTTTTCTCCTTTTAATTCATTCCAGATTTAAAAAACACAAGAAAACTATTTACAATACAACAAGAAATGAAGCATAAAGTCTTTTTAATCTGGAATGAATAAATAATCTAAAGAAGGAAGGAAAAAAAATAGGCATACCTTGTGGGAATCGAACCCACGAAATCTCGATAAGCGGTGCAATGCTTTAACCAGTTAGCCACCAGGACGCGTGCATATTTTAAGGTCCACATTTATTATAAACAAACATTCTTTGGCATTACTGTTAGTCGAAGACGCCGAGGAGGAAAACGTGTCAGGAGACAGAGGGAGAGGAGGAAAGTGAAGAATGTAGGACTGAGGGTTGCAACTCTAAATGTGGGGACAATGACAGGCAAAGGTAGAGAGCTGGCTGACATGATGCAGAGAAGAAAGGTAGATGTTTTATGTGTCCAAGAGACCAAGTGGAAGGGCAGCAAGGCTCGCAGTATTGGAGCAGGGTTCAAACTGTTTTACCATGGTGTGGATAGAAAGAGAAATGGAGTAGGGGTGGTCCTGAAGGAGGAGTTGGCAAAGAATGTAGTAGAGGTGAAGAGAGTGTCAGATAGGGTGATGTGTCTAAAGGTAGAAGTAGAAGGTCTGATGCTAAACATAGTAAGTGGTTATGCTCCACAGGTTGGATGTGATGGGGAGGAGAAAGATAAATTTTGGAAAGATTTGGATGAAGTGATAGAGAGTATTCCCAGGGAGGAAAGAGTGGTGATTGGAGCAGACCTGAATGGACATGTTGGTGAAGGAAACAGAGGGGATGAGGAAGTGATGGGTAGGTTTGGTGTCAAGGAAAGAAACCAGGAAGGACAGATGGTGGTGGATTTTGCCAAGAGAATGGAAATGGCTATAGTCAATACCTATTTCCAAAAGAGGGAGGAACATAGAGTGACCTATAAGAGTGGAGGAAGGAGTACACAAGTCGACTACATTCTGTGTAGAAGAGGAAACCTGAGAGAGATTGGAGACTGTAAAGTTGTAGCAGGGGAGAGCGTGGCCAAACAGCATCGGATGGTTGTGTGTAGAATGACTGTTGTTGCGAAGAAGAGAAAAAGAGTAAAACCAGAGAAGAAGACCAAATGGTGGAAGCTAAAGAAGGAAGAATGTTGTGAGAAATTCAGAGACGAGCTGTTAAAGGCTCTGGGTGGTAAGAAAGAGTTTCCAAGTGACTGGGCTACTACAGCAACAGTAATTAGAGAGACAGGTAGGAAGGTACTTGGTGTGTCATCTGGACAGAGAATGGATGATAAGGAAACCTGGTGGTGGAATAGTGAAGTGCAGGACGCCATTCAAAGAAAGAGATTAGCCAAGAAGAAATATGACAGTGAGAGGACTGAAGAGAGGAGACAGGAATATAAGGAGATGGGACATAGAGCAAAGAGGGAAGTAGCTAAGGCAAAGCAGAGGGCGTACAATGAGTTATATGGGAGACTGGACACTAAAGAGGGCGAGAAGGACTTGTACCGATTGGCAAGACAGAGGGATCAGGCTGGAAAGGATGTGCAGCAGGTTAGGCTTATTAAAGATGGGAATGGGAATGTTCTAACAAGTGAGGAGAGTGTGATGGGAAGATGGAAGGATTACTTTGAGGAGCTAATGAATGAAGAGAATGAAAGAGAAAGAAGAGTGGAGGTAATAGAAACTGTGGACCAGGAAGTGGGAAAGATTAGTGAGGGTGAAGTCCGGAAAGCTCTGAAAAGAATGAAGAAGGGGAAGGCAGTAGGACCTGATGACATACCAGTGGAGGTTTGGAAATGTCTTGGAGAGATGGCAGTGAGGTTTTTGACTCAAATATTTAATGGAATATTTGAGGGTGAGAAAATGCCTGAAGAATGGAGAAGAAGTGTGCTGGTTCCCATTTTTAAGAACAAGGGTGATGTACAAAGTTGTAGCAACTACAGGGGAATTAAGTTGATGAGCCACACAATGAAGATCTGGGAGAGAGTTGTGGAAGCAAGACTTAGACAAGATGTGACTATCTGTGAGCAGCAGTATGGTTTCATGCCAAGAAAGAGCACCACAGATGCCATCTTTGCTTTGAGGATGTTGATAGAGAAGTACAGAGAGGGTCAGAAAGAACTCCATTGTGTGTTTGTGGATTTAGAAAAAGCATATGACAGGGTACCAAGAGAAGAGGTGTGGTATTGCATGAGGAAATCTGGAGTGGCAGAAAAGTATGTTAGACTGGTACAGGACATGTATGAGGACAGCAGGACAGTGGTGAGATGTGCTGTGGGTGTGACAGATAGCTTCAAGGTGGAGGTGGGATTGCATCAAGGATCGGCTCTGAGCCCCTTCTTGTTTGCTCTGGTGATGGACCGACTAACAGATGAGGTCAGGCAGGAATCCCCATGGACTATGATGTTTGCAGATGACATTGTGATCTGTGGTGAGAACAGGGAACAAGTGGAAGAGAACTTGGAGAGGTGGAGGTATGCTCTTGAAAGAAGAGGAATGAAAGTCAGTCGTAGTAAGACAGAGTACATGTGTGTGAATGAGAGGGAGGCCAGTGGAACAGTGAGGCTACAAGGAGCAGAGGTCACAAAGGTGCAGGACTTCAAGTACTTGGGGTCCACTGTCCAGGAAAATGGGGAATGTGGTAAAGAGGTGAAAAAGAGAGTCCAGGCAGGATGGAGCGGATGGAGAAAAGTTTCAGGAGTGATTTGTGACAAAAAGGTGTCAGCAAAGGTCAAAGGAAAAGTTTACAAGACAGTGGTGAGACCAGCTATGTTGTATGGTCTGGAGACAGTGGCATTGACAAAAAGACAGGAGAAAGAACTGGAAGTGGCAGAAATGAAGATGCTGAGGTTCTCCTTAGGAGTGACAAGGATGGATAAGATCAGGAATGAGATCATCAGAGGTACAGCACATGTTAAACAACTGGGAGATAAAGTTAGGGAGGCCAGACTGAGATGGTTTGGACATGTCCAGAGGAGGGACAGTGGTTATATTGGTAGAAGGATGTTAGAAATGCAGCTGCCAGGAAAAAGACAAAGAGGGAGACCAAAGAGGAGATATATGGATGCAGTTAGGGAGGACGTGGAGGTGGTTGGAGTGAGGACAGAGGATGCAGAGGACAGAGTGAGGTGGAGGAGGATGACTCGCTGTGGCGACCCCTGAAAAGGTAAAAGTCGAAAGAAGAAGAAGAAGAAACATTCTTTGGCATTAGTTGGTCATTTACTCCCATGAGTGACGCTGCTAATAAGGACAGATTTACTTTTCTCGATCAAGGAGAGCAGAACTTCAATCTCCGCACCGGTAGAGTTCTTCTTTTTTACTTTTCGCTGTCATTTTATGAACGAACACGTTTTGCCTCCGAGGCAGGAAACGTAGCCTTATACTGTATGGTGTTTTGAGGGGTGGGAATTATGTAAATGACCTCTCCGCGTGCACGCGCAGGTGGTTGGAACAGGTGGGATTCATCATATTTACGCAACCCATTTACACACTTTTCCTGAGGATAGAAGACTTTGTTGAATCTGACGTGGCATGTTCGTACGAACGCTTTGTACGAACAAAAGTAGGAGAAATTTAGGATAAAAATACGAACATTTTCGTGAATGAGGGCCATTGTTTACCTTGTAGCGCTGCTGGAAATCAGCTGATTCTCACGGAGTAAAGTCCAACATCGTCACTCGGTTCTGGTTCTGCTCAGCAACTGGTGTGCAGCTTGCTAGATGAAGCGGTCCCACTTGGTGTCAAATCTGTTGACTCTTATCCAAATTCCAGCTTTAACTTGTTGTTAACAACAACTTGTAGTTAGCTGATTTTAGCCAGAGAGGAAAGCAGACGAGGCAGCTCAGGCTGCACGCATGCGCAGTAGTGAAGGTTCCAAAAATCACAGCGCCATCTAATGGCCCAGCATGGTAACTACAGTGAAATCATGAGGACGGGGGGTGGAGGGGGAGAGAGTCGTATCCACAGAATTCGCCCATGTCAACGCAAAACTTTTCACCTAATTAACATACCCAAAACATCCGTTTCCCCCACACAGTGTCCGTGTAAACAGGGCCATAGCCTTTGGAGTTGTCCCTCTGGCACAGCATATGTTTTTCTTGCGTGCTGCTTCCAGAAAGCAGTACCTTTTTAAAATAAAACACAAACATTCAAATCAAACTAGGGCTGGACGATATGGATATAATTAGATATCGATATAAACAATATAAAAGCCTAAAAAAACTATAAACTATACAAATAAATTAATGTTCACCTTTTATTTGTATTTAGCCTCCAAAAAAAAAAATGGAAATCACCGTCAAATAAACATAAAATTCTCAACCCAATAATTCTCAGTCGGGTCGTCTGGACAGTTTCTTTTTTATAGAAACGTTTCACCCTCCATCCAGTTTCTATAAAAAACAAACTGTCCAGATGACCTGACTGAGAATTATTGGCTTTGGTACCTGGATTATTGAACATGAACTTTCTTGCCATAAAATTCTCAACTGTGTCAATATTAATAGTTTTAACGTTAAAATTTACAGCATTGAAATTCATAGTTAATAGATGCTTTTCACTGACGTCATATCCGGTGGGTTTTTTTTGGTCATCGACTCATCGCCATCTTGAAGGACTAGCATTTAGCATTTAGCTACGAGCGAGTATGGATGAACAACAACGAACACGTAAAAAAACATCTAAAAAGCCGCTGACCGACGCAAACGGAGATTACCGGGACACGGAGCGGTACCAGGACACACTGGATGCAAAGGCAAGACAAAGGTATCTGGATAAAATTGGCTGTATTGAGGGCAAAGACCCTTATGAGCTGCCGAAGTCTGTCAGGACCGAGTGTCACTACAACTGTCCAGATTAAAACCAGTTTCACTAAAACTGTCCAGATTAAAACCAGTGTCACTAAAACTGTCCAGATTAAAACCAGTGTCACTACAACAGATTAAAAGCAGTGTCACTAAAACTGTCCAGATTAAAACCAGTGTCACTAAAACTGTCCAGATTAAAACCAGTGTCACTAAAACTGTCCAGATTAAAACCAGTGTCACTACAACAGATTAAAAGCAGTGTCACTAAAACTGTCCAGATTAAAACCAGTGTCACTAAAACTGTCCAGATTAAAACCAGTGTCACTACAACAGATTAAAAGCAGTGTCACTAAAACTGTCCAGATTAAAACCAGTGTCACTAAAACTGTCCAGATTAAAACCAGTGTCACTACAACTGTATGTCGTTGTTTTAGCCATAGAGTTTACAATGCAAAACACATTTCTAAACACAAGTCTGCAGATTTGTTGTTATTTTTGTCAAAGTTATTTGCCCATTACTTAATGGAAAAATATAACCGTATGAAATTATAGTAAGCTTACAAAGTCAAGGTTATCGCTACTAATTTCAAAACACTATCAAATGCTGACAGGTAAATACTCTTTAATTTTTGTGATAGTAAGATGACACAATAAAAATCCAAATTAACCATCTGGAGTCATCTTCTTCTAACTACAATAATAATAATAATGAATTCAATTTATAACGCACTTTTCATTAATGAAAATCTCAAAGTGCTACAAGGTGCAACAGAATTAAATGTCAATAAAACAAATAATAAAACAATTAAAATCAATAACAGTATCAGCTAAGATCAAAAGTAGAATCATGAGGAGGTAGAGTATGCTCGGTTGAAAAGAAAGGTCTTCAAGCCAATTATAATTATATGCTGCAGACTGACTTCAGGTCTGGTACAGATCAATGTGTCTTCTAAAATAAGTCTTTTCCAGGTGTATGTCTATGGTTTATAAAAATCATGTTTTATTTAAGTCCATCAGTTTCACAGTTCATGTACATTGTTCTCAGTTTCTTATCAACATCATACGACACAGTTCAGCTGCACATTCACAGAATGAATCCACTAAAGTGAAGACTGACATGAGTGTTACAAAACTAGGGAGTCCTGTGTAATATTTAACCTTCTCTATGTTATGTTCATAGGACTGTGATGTAATTGTTGCAGCAGCTAGAGAGTCTTCAAAGTTTTTAATTCTGGTCAACATTTGCTGAAACTCTACTCTCATCTGGTTTCCTAGTTGCAGTTCTGAACTGGCACCATCACCACTGGTTTCCTCATCAGCAACTCCATCCTGTGGTGGTGTGTGGTGAAGCTGTGGAGGTGGTGTGGGAATTGTCAAAGTCAAAGTCAAAGTCAACTTTATTGTCAGAACTGCAATATGTACAGGACATACACAGGACCGAAATTGTGTTTCTCTCAGTCCCTCGGTGCAACAGTAACCATCTAAACACTAAACACTAAAACATTTAATAAACATAAGCATAAAATAGTAAAAAAAGTGTAACACTGTCCTGAGTTTTTTCATAATAGTATAAAAGTATGAAAATTTACACCAACACTGAAACACCAAACACCCCTAAAACACCAAACACCCAATGAACATAAGCATAAAATGAAATAATAAAAGTGTAATACTGTCCTGAGTTTTTGCATAGTAGTATAAAAAGTATAAAAACGTATATCTATAAAATAAACTGAAGTTTCTAGCGTTGACATTTGCAAAGAGTGGCACAGCAGCATATAAGTTAATGTACACAGTATATGTATGAGGTAGTTGATGTTGGTATAGAGGCAAAGTGGCATATGAAGTAAGGCACATAAGGCACATTTGGCATCCTTAGATAAGGCTAGTCAGAGAATGCTGTATATGTATCTGCAGTAGTGTAGATAAAAGTAGTGTAAATGTAAACAGTAGTAATAAATGTAAAGCAGTAGTAATAAATGTAAACAGTATTAATAAATGTAAACAGTGAATGTAAACAGTAGTATGACTATAGGCAGTAATGTAATACAAACATTAGTGCAAATATGAGAAGTAGTGCAAACTGAATGAACACATGACCGAGAGTTTAGTGAATAACCCGTTTGATGACACAGAGTCCAGTGTTAAAATCTTTGTGTTGTGTGGTAATGTGTGAGAAAGTTTTTTGTGTTAAGGCAGTTCAAATGGGAGGGGAGGCAGAGCAGGCAGAGTGTTTAGCATTCTGACTGCCTGATGAACAGAGCTGTCTCTGGAGTCTGTTCCAGTAACGCCGCTGCGATGGCTTCACACTGCTTCTTCTTCTGTCGCCTGCCCTGTGCACGAGCATACCTGTGAACAGATGAACATAATCAGAGTTGTTGAAGGAGGAGAAAAAAACAAATAAAATCTCAAATTTGATGAAATTACTTTCAGTCTGAGTCAATGTACAACACACACCTCGTAAAGAAAAAATGAAGCACAACTAAAAAACTGTAATATAACTTTGATATGTGATCAACTGCTTTTGCACTTTAAAACTTCTACTTCATAAAACATTGTGTGTGAATGTGTGTCTTATTAAATGATGCAAGAAATTTGTAAAGCGTCTTTGAGGGCCTCAAAAAGAAAGACTAATGCAATATTATTTCTATTATTATTATTACCACAAACAAAAATAACAGGATTGTAAGAGATATGGACGTATGGTTAAATCGCATTAGGTGAGCACAGACTTTTTGTGCTTTTTCTATGTAACAAGAAGTACGTGTTAATAAACCATAACTTCACTTTAATTTCAAATGAAACACTGTTAACAGTATCTTTAACTCAACCACAGAGGGTCATAATTATACAAAATATGACTGCTTGTTATACAAGGCAATAACATCATATAGCCACCTGTTTGATGCATTTTCTCTGGCTGAATCTGCAGACATGTCATAACCCAGGTTGAGAGAAGGAGCCCAGTCAGGATTTGTCTGGTCAAAAAGGGCAGCAGGTTTACCTGGAAAATACAGAAAAAAGAAAAAGTCACAACCTGCCCTGACTTTCTGTTGTGCATAATCTGACAGTCTACATGCACATTTACATGGGTTGATTACTCAACGTTCTGCTAACTTTGACTGTTCATTTACATTTTACCATTTCTCTGTGTTTTTAACAACACTCACCATTTTTGAAGTGCTCTGAACATACTCTTGAATATTTGGATGGGCTGAAATCCCTGCGATTGATTCTCGCCAGCCACAAGTCACGTCACTTTGCTGAGAGTTCTTCCGTTGCTTCTCCTTGGTGTTTTAAGACCTTCGGAATTTAAAAAAAAAGGACCGCTTCACATCACCGCAACCAGCACGGTTGTTGCAGCGAACGACGACGCAACCATGGACCATGATTGCTACAAAACTACTAGTAATTCAACAACAAAGAAACGAACCGGCGCGTCTAAAAACACTGAACACTCGGCTTCTTCTGCCCACAAAATGGCGATTCGGTCACGTGATCTACAGGTCGCTACGTCATGTGAAAAGCATCTATTAAATAAAACTTTGGGGTGTTGTTATTTATAAGAAGCTGACATAGAGCTCTCATCTAAATTACTTAAGAATAAAAACAACAAAATCAATTGCACAATGCCAATGATTCAAAGCATAAGATTAAGAAACTAATCTGGGCTATTAATCCATGATGAGTAAACAGACCTAAGTGAGAAGCGTTAGCGTTAGCCTACGGTCAATTATTGTTAAACATACACGGAAGATTATCAAATGTAATGATTTAATTACTTACTTGGAATATTAAATAAATCTTGTTTACGGTTAGATCATCAGCTCTCAATTAAATGCGTTGATTCCCTCTAAATAAGACAAAGTATCCTTTTTTTTTACATTCAGATATTCCATTTCCGGTTCCGCTTTAAGGTCCCGTTCAATAATGAAATATATTTCTATCAGTATTACATTAAACCTTTTGAATTCGTAACAATAACATCAAAATAAAAGCTCGTCTTAGGTTTAACCTTTTTTTATTTTTGCAATTTTTGTTTTTCTAATTTCGTTTTAAAAACGAAATAACGAAAAAACCGTTTAAAAACTGTTTTTGTAATTTCGTTTTAAAACGAAAAAACGGAATAACCAAAGCTTGTTTGGTTTTTCCGATTTTGTTTTGAAACGGAAAAACCAAAGAACAAAACATACACGGATTGAAAATAATAGGTAGTATGTTGTTTTGTTTTGCTCGTCTTCCCACAATATTTGCGCACCTGTTCATGACAAAACTGGCTGTACAAATGTGCTTGAAGGACGGCTACAGATATAGGAGCTTAATAAACATTTTTCTTTAAATCCAGCATTTTGTCTTTGAATTATGTGACAATATTTTAAACCGATGGGATGTAACAATCAAATAAGGGGTTTACAAAGTGTCCAGATATTATTACTGCCTTAGTCAAGGCTCATAGTGCTTTATTCATTCATTCATTCAACCTTTATTTATACAGGCTAGCCTCGTTGAGCCACGGGGACTCATTTACAAGAGGGACCTGTTTCACTCACACCCAGGGTCAATTTAGAGTTACCAATCAGCCTAACATGCATGTTTTTGGACTGTGGGAGGAAACCGGAGCACCCGGAGAAAACCCACGCATGCACGGAGAGAACATGCAAACTCCACCCAGAAAGGCCCCCGGACCGGGATTTGAACCAGGGACCTGCTCGCTGAGAGGCAGCAGCTCTACCAGTTGTGCCACCGTGCTGCCCCTTAAGTATCTGTCAGAACTGCACGTGTCATAATCACACTGGAAGTAGTAACACATTTCCAAAAATAAATGAGTACCGTAAAAACCGGTGTATAATACGCGTTGTTTTGCTCATTTGAATGTCCTGCGTATTAAACACCAAAGAGTATTATTTATGGATTTTTTCCCATATTTTTAGACCCATTTTTCGCTCTGATTCTTCGTTTTTCATTTTTGGCAAAAATGGTGCAGTACCAGTTTCGGCCGCTATACGGGCGCTGTAGGCAGCAGCCAGCAGAGGACTCAGAGAGCGAAGAGGAAGAGGAGGGCCACTTCCAGACGTTTCTAGCTCATGTGTCCGAAAACAGCCTCCTCTGGTCGGACTGACTCTGTCGCTGCCCGCCCCTTGCTCTGGGTGTACCGGTAGCTGCATTTAGCTTAGCTGTGAGGTTCGCTGTTTTTGTTTGCAAGATACCACTCATAAACCACACCGCGGATTTTTAAATCCAGCTGATTTCACATTTGGTTCAGCTCAGGAGCCCGTCTGCTATAGTCAGGTAAGAAATATATTTTTTAAGCGTTTATTTAGCTAAATTTAAAGAAACAAAGCGTCCGGTCCGAGCCGCCTGCCTAAAATTCGGCGAACTTTTTTTTTAATCCAGCTGATTTGAACATTTCGTTAAGCTCAGGAGCACGTCTTCTATAAAGTCAGCTAAGAAATATATTTTTTAAGCGTTTATTTAGCTAAATTTAAAGAAACAAAGCGTCCGGTCCGAACCGCCTGCCTAAAATTCGGCAAACTTTTTTTTTAAATCCAGCTGATTTGAACATTTCGTTAAGCTCAGAAGCACGTCTGCTATAAAGTCAGCTAAGAAATATATTTTTTCTCGCAAAGAAATAATTGTTTTACCGTGTTTCCTTGTGAAGATCTTCGTACTCGCTTGCTTCTGTCGCCGCCATCTTGATTAGGGCAAATGAGGCGCTGACGCGTCGCGTGGTGATGACGCATATTAAACACCGAAGCGTATTGTTTACGTTTTTTTTCTTGTTTATTGTTAATAATTGGACAAAGCGTATTAAACACCGGAGCGTATTTTACAATGGCAAATACGGTAATGTGAACATAGCAAAATTTTAGGGAAAAGTTGTACCTTTTGGTAAAAAAATTTTTTCAATACAAGATTTTCTCTGCAGCTAGTAATTCAAAAAAGTTTCAATACTATTAAACTAGTTTATACTAAATACTTTCTATTTTAACCTTTGCAAGTAAATAGCTCATAGTGAAATGAAATCACAGTTGTCTGAAAGTTCATTTATTTAAAGTTTACAAAATTACAATCAATGTGTTGAAAAAGAAGGAACATTTGAATAAATGAAATGAGTGGTATACAGTCATGCATTCAAAAAAAATTAGTATACCTGTAGTCTGGCCAGTGACTGTATTACCGGTATATAAAAAAAACACAATTGCTTGAAAAAAAATTATAAATGTGCAAAACAATTGTCTTCCAGACAAAATGTACTTCCACACAGCATGGCCTTTGACTGTGTTTGAACACAAAGAAATATAATCACTTAAAAAATATATAAATGCAGAAATGTTTAAAAAAGTAACAACTGAAAACCCAGTTTTCACTGTGCAAAATAAACAAGACTTAAAGCAATGTGAAAAAAAACAACTTCCACAGTAACTTCCCCATAAAAAAAATATATATATATATAAATATATATATATATATATATTATGGGGTACCAGGCCCTTTGATAAGGGCTGTTAGGTCCCTGTACGACCGGTGTCAGAGCTTGGTCCGCATTGCCGGCAGTAAGTCAGGCTCGTTTCCGGTGAGAGTTGGACTCCGCCAAGGTTGCCCTTTGTCACCGATTCTGTTCATAACTTTTATGGACAGAATTTCTAGGCGCAGCCAAGGTGTTGAGAGGATCCGTTTTGGTGACCTTAGAATCGCTTCTCTGTTTTTTGCAGATGATGTGGTCCTACTGGCTTCATCAGTTCGTGATTTACAACTTTCACTGGAGCGGTTTGCAGCCGAGTGTGATGCGGCCGGGATGAGGATCAGTTCCTCCAAATCCGAGGCCATGGTCTTGAGCCGGAAAAGGGTAGCATGCCCTCTCCGGGTCGGGGAGGAGGTCCTGCCCCAAGTGGAGGAGTTTAAGTATCTCGGGATCTTGTTCACGAATGAGGGAAAACTGGAGCGTGAGATCGATAGGCGGATAGGTGCAGCGTCCGCAGTGAAGCGGGCGCTGTACCGGTCTGTCGTGGTGAAGAGAGAGCTGAGTCAAAAGGCAAAGCTCTCAATTTACCGATCGATCTACGTTCCCACCCTCATCTATGGTCATGAGCTTTGGGTTATGACCGAAAGAACAAGATCTCGGATACAAGCGGCTGAAATGAGTTTTCTCCGCAGGGTGGCTGGACTCTCCCTTAGAGATAGGGTGAGAAGCTCAGTCATCCGGGAGGGACTCGGAGTAGAGCCGCTGCTTCTCCACATCGAGAGGAGCCAGTTGAGGTGGCTCGGGCATCTGGTTAGGATGCCTCCTGGACGCCTCCCTGGTGAGGTGTTCCGGGCATGTCCCACCGGGAGGAGACCCAGAGGAAGACCCAGGACGCGCTGGAGGGACTATGTTTCTCGGCTGGCCTGGGAACGCCTTGGGATTCCCCCGGAGGAGCTGCTCCAAGTGGCTGGGGAGAGGGAAGTCTGGGCCTCCCTACTTAGGCTGCTACCCCCGCGACCCGACCCCGGATAAGCGGAAGAAGATGGATGGATGGATGGATGGATATATATATATATATATATATATATGTAATATATATATATATATATATATATATATATATATATATATATAATAAATAAATACAAAGTTGTGCAAAACAATAAGAAAGTTCATAGTACAGCTACATTTTCTGTAGCATCTGGGTCATCAGTGTCTTGAAATCCTCCTGGGCCGACTTCAATTGCTCCATCGTGTCCTGATGTCGCCGTTGGCTGTTTTCCTCTGACTGGCGGAGGAACTCCAACACCTCACTAGACCTTCTTCGCTTGCGAGTCGTGGATGTTCCTTGTGGCGACAGAGTTTTTGCCTGCAAGTTTTCTGCGTCTGAGTCTGGCGTTTCAAATGGAGTGTGGGTGCTCCTATCCAATGCTTCTGGCCGCCGCACAGTAACACCTTTAGCTGAGCCGACGACTGGGTAGGAAATGTCATGCTGGGCTCCTATGAGTTCGTCCATTTCTTCATAGAATTGGAACTTTATTGCCCCTCTGCCGGTTGTCTTCTGATTGTCCTTTACTCTTTTATAGGCATCAACAAGTGTTAACCATTTCCTGGCCACTTTATCAGGATTGAAAGTCTCATGAAAGCGCTCTGTGAGCTGAGCTGCAGCCTCAATCCACAGCAATTTTTTGTTAGATTTAACCTTTCGCAGCCTGGCATTTAGCTCGGACAGGTTTCTTGGAAGGTCACCATTGTCTGTTACATGCTCACGTATGTGTTCAATCAAAAACAGTGTCTGTTCTTTATTAAAACTGTCATTCACACGGATGGGACTCTTTGCATGGCTGCTGGTTGCTTGAGAGTCATCAAAGTTCTCTGAAAAAAATAATTTTAAAGGATACACAGTATTGTTAAATTCATTACAATTGGTTTGGTTTGCATTAAAAAAATATTATTTCTCCTAAATCTTACCAGCTGTGCTGTGCCCAGGTTGGATTAGCTCAACTTTCATTGTGAGGTCTGCATCAATGTACAAAAAATCCTCAGCACTGCGATACAGGCTGCCAGAAAATGGTGTTGTTCTCTTCTCATCAACAAACATGTTGTAGTACTGGTCGAGGTAGACTAAAACCAAACAAACACACAGTTATTACACAAATATACACGTCCTAACAAATATATATCATACAGGGTTATAGAATGTTTCTAAACACGGATCTTTGGAAACCAAATAATTTTTTTTTACCACAGTTTAGTGCTAATTTATAGTCAATTCAACAAACGTGTGTTTAGTTCTGGGTTGCATAACAAAATAAGCCACAGCGTCAAATACAACAAGGGTATAAAAAAAAACAATATTTAAAAATAAAATTTATTAAGAAAAGTTACTTTTTTAGTGTGCTAAATAATAAAATGTGGCGAATGAAAGTCGCTGCCGCTGGCCTACAACACTGTTTTGATCCAAACAACAACAAAAACACAGCCATACACCGCATGCCATGCAACTAAACAGGTTTTTAATGTGTTCTGTGTTCAGAAGCATACGCTTAAGCTGTGTGTGTGATTAAATACACGCAACAACATTTTAGAACTGTTATTTTAGTAAAAGTTAAGGTGTTTACTTACTGAAGACGCGAGTATCCGCCATCTTGAAATCGAAACCGGGGGCTGAAAAAATGAAGAGAGATGCAAATCGACCAAGATACCCAAATATTTATAGGAATCAACAAACTCAATAGGGACACCATTTGAGGATAAAATCAGAGGAAGAAATGCTGAATATGAAGAGCAGATTAGCTGCTGAGGGGAAAAAAAGTTATTTGGGAGCTAGTTTGGATTTAGATTGTCAGATGAGGGGCAGAAAATGCTGAGCTTTATGAGAAGAGCAGAGAGGTGGCGACATTAATAAATCAGCAGTTTATCATATCGCTAAAGACACGGTCCTTAGCGGCTAACGCTTTAGCCGTCTTTATCCACAACTGAGACTGACTGTGTCTTTAGCAATATGATAAACTGCTGATTTATTAATGTTGCCACCTCTCTGCTCTTCTCACAAATCACAGCTAAATTAGCTCTGATCCGTGGTTTGTTTTAAGGAAGCAGAAGGCTGTAAAAACACTCAGAGCTGCTGCAGCTTCACGGTTCTGAGAGGAGACTCACTTTACTGCAGTTCACACACATGCTTACTAACATGAAGGCACCTTTCTATCTTATCAAGACACTCAAAGCTCTTCACAACACAATCTGTGTCCTCATTTACCCATTCATACAACACTCTACTAGATCTCTACAAGAATTAATCAGAGATTTATCACATTCATACAATGATGGGACACACATCAGAGGCGATGAGGGGTTCAGTGTATTCCTCAGAAACTTTTCAGCATGTGACTGCTGGTGGAATCGAACCCCCAACTCTCCCATTGGAGGATGACTGCTCTAGCCTCTCAGCCACAGCTGCCCCCTCAGCTGAAGAGGGTTATTATTTAATATATGTAAATAAATGTCTAAAAAATAAACTAATGTATGTAAATAGTTTATTTTTGAGACATTTATTTGTTTATTTTTGAGACATTTATTTTGTAGAGTTACAGCTGTTTGTTAATAAATGTGCCTGTGTAACAACTGGGACAAAGCTTTGACTCAGAAATATATTTTTGTTATTACTTAATGCAAAGAAAAATATACTGAGATATATATTGTATATTGTGATTCATCATAAAAATATTGAGATATTAATTTTGGTTCATATTGCCCAGCACTAGTAGAAACGATAAACATTTAGCCTAAGATAGAGATCTGTCTTCTACCGATTAACCACAGTAATGCTGTGTCCAATGTAAAATCGGAGTTGTCAGATTTAATCATTACTTTTTTTAGTATAAAACTGTGCGTAAGTGGTGTTATTAAGTCTTTTCTTCGAGAGCCAAGTAGCAACGCTACAAGCTAACCACGTCCGGCTTGCTGTAGTGTTGCCGTATTCGGACGCGTGCGCAAAACACTGTATTCCATAGCAACTTTTTTTTTTCACCGTCAAAAGTTAAAGTAAACGTTGGTCAGCTTTAGCGAAACCTGCACTCTGATCTGTGAAAAGAACGCTGTGTTGTGTGATTTTACTGCAAGGCCCTCTGGTCAAAGCCACAGAGGCAACTGGTCGCCATTTTGTGTCAGCTCTCCTTAAAACAGAAGGAGAAACCCACTAGAGGGTTGGAAGGTGAAGTGTTTCAGTGTACAAACCAGATTCCCAAAAAGTTGGGACACTAAACAAATTGTGAATAAAAACTGCATGCAATGATGTGGAGGTGCCAACATCTAATATTTTATTCAGAATAGAACACAAATCACAGATCAAAAGTTTAAACTGAGAGAATGTATCATTTTAAAGGAGACCACATAGTTTTTTTTAAACTTTGAATGGTATTTCTGTGGGCTATCCAGACCATATTCATTCAATTTAATGCACAAAATAATTCTTAGATAATAAAATATCCCCTTTCTAGTTATGCATTTTCTCACTTACGTTCTAAACGACCGGTTTATGATAATGAGCTCTGAATGCCACGCCCTACAAAAATCTGTTTACATTAACTCCGCCCTCTGAAACAGCCAGTATTTCTAATATGTTGTTGTTTTAAAATTAGCTCTTTTTTAATTACTCATTTGACTTACTGTTAGTGCTACTAGCTTAAGATAACTTACCGAAAGCTGTCTGCGCGCGTCGCCATTTCCAGCTCCTTTTAGCATTAGCCCACCTCCGAGGCTAAAGATAGCTTTTCCTCCTCCGGCACACCGCCAGCTCCGCTCGTTGCATGCAGCGCTTTTGGGAGTGATCGCTGCTTCAGTCCACACATACACAAAGTTCACCGAGTGTCTCCAGTTAATTTATCCGTATGAGGCAACCTCTGACCGGACCCCACGGACCTCAAAAGCCAGCAGTTCCCAGCAGCTCCCGCACGCAGATGGTGCCTTCGCCGGCGGTCTGCTCGTTTTATTTCTGCCGGCTGCGCGTTGGGAGCGATCGCAAAAAATTGAACTAAAACGTAAAAATAACAATTATACTTTATTTATAAAGCCATTTAAAACAACCACAGCTGCAACAAAGTGCTGTACACATGAAATTAAGAACATTTAAACAAAAGATGAGATGAAATCAGGAATCAGGTGAGGGGCTGGACTCATGTTTGGGGTGGGTTGTGGCTACGGTTTGTGACGTCACAAGCCACAGGATTTGAAAACGAGACAAATCTATCACAGAAAAATAAATCTACTTAGAGTAAATATACCACTGGGTGCATTTCTTTGGCCCTAGGACTGTTTTTTTTTAATGAAGTACATACCCAAAGTTGAGTAAAAAAAACATTAAAAAGTGAATTTTGAATATGTGGTCCCCTTTAAGGGAAACAATTGTTTCAAAATTTCATGGCGTCAGCAAATCCCAAAAAAGTTGGGACAAGTCCATTTTTACCACTGTGTGGCATCCCCCCTTCTTACAACACTCAACAGACGTCTGGGGACAGAGGAGACCAGTTTCTCAAGTTTAGAAATAGGAATGCTCTCCCATTCATGTCTAATACAGGCCTCTAACTGTTCAATCATCTTGGGCCTTCTTTGTCGCACCTTCCTCTTTATGATGCGCCAAATGTTCTCTATAGGTGAAAGATCTGGACTGCAGGCTGGACATTTCAGTACCCGGATCCTTCTCCTACGTAGCCATGATGTTGTGATTGCTGCAGAATGTGGTCTGGCATTATCTTGTTGAAAAATGCAGGGTCTTCCCTGAAAGAGATGACGTCTAGATGGAGCATATGTTGTTCTAGAACCTGAACATAGTTCTCTGCATTAATGGTGCCTTTCCAGACATGCAAGCTGCCCATGCCACAAGCGCTCATGCAACCCCATACCATCAGTGATGCAGGCTTCTGAACGGAGCGTTGATAACAACTTGGGCTATCCTTGTCCTCTCTGGTCCGGATGACATGGCGTCCCAGTGTTCCATAAAGAACTTCAAATCGTGACTCATCTGACCACAGAACAGTCTTCCATTTTGCCACACTCCATTTTAAATGACCCCTGGCCCAGTGCAAACATCTGAGCTTGTGGAGCTTGCTTAGAAATGGCTTCCTCTTTGCACTGTAGAGTTTCAGCTGGCAACGGCGGATGGCACGGTGGATTGTGTTCACTGACAATGCTTTCTGGAAGTATTCCTGAGCCCATTCTGTTATTTCCTTGACAGTGGCATTCCTGTTTGAGGTGCAGTGACATTTAAGGGCCCGGAGATCACGAGCATCCAGTAGAGTTTTACGGCCTTGACCCTTACGCACAGCGATTGTTCTAGATTATCTGAATCTTTTGATGATGTTATGCACAGTTGATGATGATAACGTAAAAGTCTTTGATATTTTACACTGGGTAACACCATTCTGGTCTTGCTGCACTGTCTTTCTGCGCAACAATGGTGGAATTGGTGATCCTCTTACCATCTTTGCTTCTGAGAGACACTGACACTCTGAGAAGCTCTTTTTATACCCAAGCATGTGGTCAATTGACCTAGTGTTAATTGGTCTTCCAGCTCTTTGTTATATGCTCAATTTCATTTTTCCAGCCACTTATTGCTACTTGTCCCAACTATTTTGGGGTTTGTTGACAATGTGAACATATTTTTCTTTTAAAATGTTACATTTACTCAGATTAAACGTTTGATCTGTCATCTATTTTCTATTACGAATAAAATATTGACATTTGCCATCTCCACATCATTGCATTCAGTTTTGATTCACAATTTGTTTAGTGTCCCAACTCTTTTGGAATCCAGTTTGTATTTCCTGCAGTAGAAAAAGCTCAGATCAGTTCATAACATCAGGCAGAGGTTCTCATGGGAGATGAGCTATAGGCTAGTCCAAGCAGGGTCGGTTCTAAAGCTGATTGCTGCTGTTGTAAAGCAATGTCAATCTCAAAAATTGCATTGTGGATTGTACAGACACCATTTTATACGTTTGCCGCTCACCTGCCACTTTATTATGTTCACCTTCTCAACTGTGAACATAAATGTTTAATCAGTCAACCACAGGACAGCGACTCAATGCATTAAGGTTTCGAGATGTGGTGAATGCGATTAGCTGAAGTCCAAAATGAGCATCAGAATAGGGGAAGAAGGGGATTTAAGTGACTTTGGATGTGACATGGTTATTAGTTTTAGAATGTCAAAAATTGATTACCTTAAGGGATTTTCAACCATCTAGTGTTTACAGAAAATGGTCAGGAAAAAAAAGAGCAGCAATTGTGTGGAAGGAAATGTCTTGTTGGTACCAGAGATCAGAGGAGAATGGACAGACAGGTTGGAAATAATGCAAAGGCAACAGTAGGTCAAAAAACCTCTTGTGCAAAACAACACATGCAAAATACCATCTCTGAACACACAGCACATATAACTTTGAAGCTGATGGGCAACGACAGTATCAGCGGACCACACTATGTACCACTACTGTCAGCTAAGAACAGGCAATTGAGGCTAACATGCTGTAGGCTCACCAAAATTTAATAATAAAAGATTACAAAAAAACATTGCCTGGTCTGATGAGTCTAATTCACTGGATTCCAGTGGCCTCCACAGTCACCAGATCTCAATCCAATCGAGCACATTTGTGATGTGGTGGAACGGGAGATTCACGCCATCGGTGTGCGGCAGACAAATCTGCACAAGCTGTGATGTCATAATGCAAACGGACCAAAAACCCAGACATGTAACACCTTGTTGAATCTATGAAATTAATAATTAAGACCATTCTGAAGGCAAAAGGTGTCCAACCTTATACTACCAAGGTGCACCTATTGTGGAGGGTGAATGTGTAACATCACATCATCTGCAAACAGTCTTAGTGAAAGGCTAATTCACATTTGTTGCACATTGTTTTTATATTTGTGAACAATGGAAATGTTAACCTACCCCCCCCCCCTCCCATTGACAAGCAAGTAGCATAGCTCTGCTTGCTTTTAAAACCACATTTCCACAACTTGTTAAACTTGCTCCTTGTGGACCAACAACTTGTGAGAGTGGTTTTGGACTTTAGCTTTGTAACAAAGGATTAGCGGCACTGTAAAGATATAGTTAATAGTTTTTGCTTTAATTGTATTACCTGCCGTGAATATTTTTTCTAAAATGGAATCAATTTACAATGATGGTAATCTGCTTTGAAACTTATGACCAACAATTAGGGCCATGCTAAGAAAAAAAAAACATTACGAATGAGAATAAAGTCATAGTATTACGAGAATAGTCATAATAATACACAACTAAAGTCATAATATTACAAGAATAAAATTGCAGTACTACAAGAATAAAGTTATAGTAATATTAGAATAAAGTCAAAATAATACGAGAATAAAGTTGTAGTATTATGAGAATAAAGTAGAAACAATACAAGAACGAAGTCATAATATTATGAGAATAAGCACGTAATGTTACCAGAATGGACTTGTAATATTATCAGCACTCCGACATGAAAAAGCAGTCTTACAACTGATGAAAGTTGACGTACAATAGCAGGGGCCCCCAACGCACTGCGTCATATGGATTTATATGATAAACGGCAGCCATATGGCATTACGATTAATGGCTGCATTGACAAATTTAGTCGTCACATATTGTCGATGGAGGCATATTTCACAAACAGTGAACCAAAATGATTATGGACTAGTTCATAAACACAGTGACTCGCATAACAGGCTGTCCACAGCAGGTGCGAGCCAACCCATGAATGTCTTACGAGTTTATTATCGTAATATTACAAATTTATTATCATAATATGACTTTATTCTCGTAATATTATGACTTTATTCTTGTAATATTATGAATTTATTCTTGTAATATTATGACTTAGTTATCGTAATATGACTTTATTCTTTTAATATTTTGACTTTATTCTCATACGACTATTCTCGTAATATTACGACTTTATTCTTGTAATATTTCAACTTCATTCTCATATGACTATTCTCATAATATTACAATTTTATTCTCAGAATTTTATGATTTATTTTTCACGTAATGCAATTGTTTTTTTCTTAGCATGAACCTAATAATCCACTGTAGAAACTGACCCCACTTGACGTAGCAATAAGATTATCTTCCCTGGAAGAACCTCTACCAAATTTTCCAACTGTGTAAGGTTATCAATGTTTTCTACTTCAGGAAAGTTGATATTTAATGGTAACAACTCCACATAATACCACTTAAATATTTAAACTACTTATTTGACTTGTAAGAGGCTTAACAGGTTGAACAAATTATGGGCAATGAAGTAGACTGACATCAGGGAACAAACAATATTAAGAAACTGAATGGAGCTTTCACCAAAGAAGAAAAAAAAGCTTTTCCACACATAAGGCATTTCAGGATCATAGGGTTTTTATGATGCATCATGAGCAGGTGTTCATGATTTCCACCAGGCAGTGCACACAGAGCAGCCCCTCCCTCCTCTTCCTCCAGCGGAAGGTGTGCACATATTTGTTTCCCTCAGTGCTGTTTTAATGCCGAACACATCCTCCGGCAGGACTCAGATCATCAGAAAGCGGGAGCTGACTAATCTCAATCCTGAAATTTATTCATGTTCAATAAAAGCTATTCATCAGTTTAAGCAGGACTGTAAGTTCAAACTAAATTCAAACCAGCTGGGAGAAAACTAAATGACTCGAAGGCAACACGAGTGAGGTACGTGTGTGAAAAGAGGACAAAAGAAGTTATGAGAGACAAAAAAAGAAAAGAAAAGAAAGGCTCCCCTCGGGTATGAAGCTCTACAAAGCCAGAAGGCAAAGAGGGAGCATCTCCCAAAGCTTTGGCGCGTTGATCAAGGCTTGGCGATTGTCCAGCCACTGTAAACAGTATTACAGGTGGCTCGTCTTTGGCAGGAGATGCACATCGATTATTGATTTGAGTGAGGAAGGGAACTGAGAAGAATATGGGGAGAGGAAAAATCATGAAAGAGTTTGGTGGATCTCCATTTATCTGCAAGATGTGACAAAGGCTAAAGGTTTTGTATCAAAACTAAAATATTTCAGAGCAAATTCTGAAGAGTGCCAAAGCAGGTACAGTAGTCCCTTGCTACTACGCGGTTTGACTTTTGTGGACTTACTCTATCGTGGTGTGTACAGAACATAACAATGTACAAAAAATAATAATAATAATAAAAAAATTGTACAGGACACAATTGTTAACTGTAATATTATGTGATTGGGACAATGGTAAATGGTAAATGGAGCTTATTTATATAGCGCTTTCCAGCCCCCTGTGAGGAGCCCCAAAGCGCTTTACAATACCAACCATCCACCCATTCATTCACACATTCATACACCGGTGGTGGTAGCCTGCCTTGCAAGGGGCCATCCAGACCTACTAGGAGCAACTCGGGGTTAAGTGTCTTGCCCAGGGACACAACGACACATGGTGAGCGGACGTGGGATTCGAACCTCCAACCTTCTGATCGGGGGTCGGCTGCCATTACCACTGTGCCACGGCTGTGTCGGCTGCCATTACCACTGTGCCACGGCCGCCCCAATACCAGATACAGTACTGTACAGTAAAGGCTAAACAAATAAATACAGTAATATACTTCGGACAAGCGCCGTCATTTTGTAATTTCCTCTCAGTAATCCTCCACTGTATTCCCATTCATAACAGGGGGCAGCACGGTGGGCAGCACGGTGGCACAACTGGTAGAGCTGCTGCCTCTCAGCGAGAAGGTTGCCGGTTCAAATCCCGGTCCGGGGCCTTTCTGGGTGGAGTTTGCATGTTCTCCCCGTGCATGCGTGGGTTTCCTCCGGGTACTCCGGTTTCCTCCCACAGACCAAAAAACATGCTTGTTAGGCTGATTGGTGACTCTAAATTGACCCTAGGTGTGAGTGTGAGAGTGGATGGTTGTTTGGTGTGAGTGAGACAGGTCCCTCTTGTAAATGAGTCCCCGTGACTCAACGAGGCTAGCCTGTATAAATAAAGGTTGAATGAATGAATGAATGAATGAATAACAGCCACATTTCCCAGAAGCCAACAGGGCCCCGCCTAGAAGCCCAGTTTCCTTCTGCTGAAAAAAACAGAGGTAAAGATTTGATCTGATGGGCGCCCAGCAGATGTAAAGAAGCTGCATGGAACCCACCAAACCAGACCAGAACCAGAGCAGAACCAGAGCAGAACAAGACCTCCAGACCCTTCTTGAATTTTGAGAGCTGGTATCCAGCCCATGAGAACTTTTAAGTGAGGATGCGCGCTGATAGGCCCGGCACTGTTTCTGTAGTCCCATCTGGACTTTTCTCATGCAGAGTTGGACTCAATTTGACCGCCTATGGACCTCCCTCTCCCTACTGACCCTCTCCAGCTCCTCCTGGAGTGTTCCCAGGCCAGGGAAGATACACACTGGGGTCTCCACTCACTGGGACATTTCTGGAAACCTCCAAAGGGGTCCAGGAGACAACCTAATCAGATGCCTGAACCACATGAACTGACTTCTTTCCGAGGGACTATACTGTACTGCAGAAAAAAACATCTAGCTTCTTTTAACCCAATAGTATTTTGAGACATGCATTTATAATAATCTAGTATGAGTAAATATAATTGTTTTGGCGTAGAAAAAGTGTATGATCCCGGAAAAAAAGTTTGCATTTGTGTCTGTTGTTATCTGAGAGCATTTTTAAGAAATGTCAGACAAAAATAAAGAATAGAACATAAGCCTTAAAAAGTAACTGTGCAAAAACCACAAGGTGCATTGAAAAAGCTCTTAAACTGTTAGTGGCAGAAGTGTTGAATCACCACACCAAGTTTTTGTGTCTACAGTGGTATATCTACAGGAAGTGTAACAATTTAAAAAGGCTCAGATGTCCCAGCTTCTTACCAACCTTGAACGCAGCTGTACATTTGTGAATCTGGAGCGGTAAGAACGTTTCAAAAGTTGCATTCACCAGGCTGATCCGTACACTCCTGTTGATTTATTCATCTGCAGCACATCATTTGTGTACATGTATTTGACAATGTGTATGTGCAGCATATTATTGTGCAGTTTAAAATGTGTACCGTACGTATGAAAAACTTTCTGCATTTGCATATCTTGTGGTTCTTATGGATCCCAGATCTTATTTTATGCATACATATCTTGTTGTACGCTTGTGTGACTACTTTTGATACTAATTAATCTCCATTCTTAAAGCCCAGATTAGAGTGGATTAACTACTTTTACCATTTACAGCTTCACCTTCCTACACTCAGCTTTGGAGGGATGAGGTTTTTCTAAGATTTTATTTTTTATCTCACCAACTCTCCCATTAGATTGCATTGCAAGCAAATTTGAAATCAGAAAAAAATAATTATTCCCATAAACAAGTCCGGCCATGTAGTACACTCAATTATACATTGAGCATTAATAGCTGAGGCTTATTTCACACATCCATTAGATTGTGTGACACAATGAAACACAAACTTATTAATAGGGTTTGAGTGACTTTTTTAAAATGTAGTTTAATCAGGGAGGAATAATAAAGATGCAATTCTATGGAGTTTTTGTTACAGAGGAACCTGAAATAATGATAAAAAAAACATTGAAAGAAGGGGAAAAATAATGAGTTAATAAGTGGATAAAATGTAGGTGTGTGCAGCTGAGCAGTCAGAACAGAATAACAGAAACTGGAGTTGGAGCAAAGTCCTGGACCTCAGCCTTCTGCAGTGATGATGGGGCAAAAAACCAAATAAATAAATTCACAAAAATTTAGTCTCAGTATATTGTACAAGTCGTGACACAAACTTTTAAGATAATACTTTTGTCTTATATAAGACATTCACTTTAAAATTGTTTCTTAATCAAATAGTGCAAGCTGTAGTTGATTAAAATTATGAGTGATGAATAATGTACTGCAGAAAAGAATAGACAGATTAGAGACCAATTGAGGAGAAATTTGTCTAAAACTAAACACTTCAAAGACAAATAAAATCTCAAACTTGTGTGTACAGAACAATTGATCACAAAATATATTTTTATATCTGTTTATTTAGCTACATTTTAAGGAAATACAGCCAAAATATATTTTACATCTATTTATTTAGCTACATTTTAAGGAAATACAGCCGAAATATATTTTTATATCTGTTTATTTAGCTACATTTTAAGGAAATACAGCCGCGCGCACGATCCTAGTTTTTAAATATATTTTTTAATCTGTTTATTTAGCTAAATTTTAAGGAAATACAGCCGCACGCACGCGCATGTTCGCTCCCTCGCTTCAGTGCAGCTTCAGGCTACAAACATTCCACACATACATTCTCCCGGCACGCATCAGTGCGGGTCGTCACGTAAAAGAAAGGAGACCAGGAATCTGGCGCGGCGCAGCTCGGAATATCCGGTGGAGATGGCGTAAAGTGGGTGTCTGCAACGCACATATTACGTAATAACCGACCCTAGCCGACCGGTGGAAAAGGGGCATGCTCTTTCCTGGGGTAAGAGGAAGTGGAGCATCAAGTCCAGAACACCAAGGTTCAAATGTAACGTCTACCTAGAAGTAGCCTGGCCCTCGCCTTCCTGCACAGCTCCGCTCAATTCTCATTTCCCTTCACTGCACAGTCTGGGACTTCTCTCATAGACAACGATTTCTCCGGTAGATTTTTGACCGGACCAATCAGAGAACAGAAGGGGCAGAGTTTTTGGCCCCTAACCCACGCCCCCACCTGTCCCAGCGCAGCCAGCGAGCATTCGCATGTTCTCATTCAAAGCGATGCAAAGCGATGCAGGACTGTTTTATATGTGACACAAATGTATTAATTTCCCCTTCTTAATCCCTTATCTGGAGTTTTCTTTTGTTTTTTTGCCAAAAGTCAAGTGATCATCGCTCCCTCCTCCTCCTCCTCTCCCTCCGCTGAGTGAAATGAACAAGGAAATGACTGAGGTTGTCACGAGAGAATTAAAGAGTCCCATCAGATTTCCTGGTCTTCTGGTGTGTTGGACCAGCGATCCATGGTTTTATTTTATTTTATTAGGACGTTTTATTAACATATAAACACAGAATATGCAACGGAGCGAGAGAGAATTCAGCAGGAGGTGGAGCTGAAGTCAAGTTCAGTAGACCACGGGGGAGCAGCCATCAGCAGAGGCCACGCCTCCAGCAAGAATTGGTTGTCAATGGAGAAAGTCCAGACCATTGTCTGAAGCGAAGTGAAGGACAATGGTCTGGTTTTAACCAGGCTAACCTAGAGCTGTTAACTTAACCCCTCACTCAACAACATTAGAACGTCTTTGCCTGCTTTGTTGCTCTGTTTGACTATCATTGTTTAATCTGTAAATATATACGTATAGATAATGAATGTCTCAGGCAGCATAAATCCTATGATGGAAGAGGAACAGGAGAAACAATCATGAAAAGATCAGTCACTGCACATCAGAGTGAGGAAATGAAACACCAACCAGTGGTTAAGGAGAATTGAAACTGAAAGACTGAACTGAAAGACTCAACACAGTTTGTGCAAATAGATGATGGAAACCAACCAGACAATGTGATGGTCAAACCACCAAAAGCAGCGGGTGATAGACGTAGCAATGCAAAGAGACTGCAACACCAAAAACAAGAAGATCGAGAAAAAAGTTTGGAAACATATATTGTGTAGATTCTAGGTTTTTGTGATGTCTGTTCGGTGATCCCAAAAATGAATATGGTAAGTGACTCTAACAGAGTCAACCTCAGAGATCTCTGTCCAAAAGAGGACGGTTCTAGGAACAGCGGATAATAAGCAGTACCCTCAAGCTCCCAGGCCTTTGCCAAGTCAAGTCAATTTTATTGTTGTTCTCATCACATGTGGTACACGAGGTGGAACAAAATTGTGTACAGGTACTCAGGGTCCCTGTTACACCCAATAATAGCAAAAATATAAAGTGTAAAAAGAAACAGTATATAAAGATCTAAGATATAAACTAAGATATCTGCTAAACAAACACCAAAAGGCATGCTAAAAGATCTAAAATACATGCTAAATACAAATAATGCAAAACAATATGGTGTATGAATGCAGATGGGTATGAATGAATACAGCAGTACAAGATAATCAGCAGCATGGCCAGTCAAATCTTACCAGTTAATGACAGTACAGTGCTTTTTGTTGTCCCCTTACATTGATTATCCTGGGCAAAGGCCCTGAGCTTGACATGAAAGTACAACCACCCATGTGGCAAAAATAGTCTGAAATGAGTATTTTGTTTTATATTACTCAAACGCATACATCTCACAGAGGGTTTCCTTAGGTTTGTTGTTAGGTTTGTTGTTTGGTTTCTGTGATTCGACTTCCATGTTGTGTCAATCGCAAAAGGGTTGCTGTTCAGTTAAGTTTATATTTTCATATTTAAACCCCAGAATAAGATTTTTCATCATGTCCTGATGATCCATTTGCACTTAAAATGAACAATGTAAAATATTTCTGTTGAGTTTTCCCCACCAATAAAAAATATGTTGGAAAATAACCCTTCAATGTATTTTTCTATTGACACCACAAAATGAGGCAAAAAGCATTTAGATAACATGCAACAAGAATTACCTATTTTAATTGTCATATATTTGTGAAACTAAAACAACAAAGTAAAGACAAACACCTGCAAATACCGTACTGGGAATTAGGAAATGTTAGCTGTGTGTTGGGTAGAGTGTTCGACTAGACGATGAAACCTTATAAAAAATTAAGAAGACATGGGTGAGGATAAACAAGAGGTTTACACTTTGAGCGAAGGTGCAGAAATCCTCTTGACAAAGGCGTTAAAAAAAGTCCTGTCACTCTTTCACGCCACCTGTCACTGTATCAGCATCAAGGAGATGCAACACGCAATAGGAAGAGAAACTGGCATATTGGTTCTGAAGCTGAAAGGTTGTTAATTAGTGTTCATCACAGGTTTGCAGGGCGTCATTTGCCATTCTAAATTTATAGATGCTGCTAGTGCTATTCTAGTGAATGTGTTAAAAAATCAAGCGAGATTAGAAAAGTTCCTCTGGCATGGCGTGTTGTGCCTCTATAAGTAAGGCGTCTCCTCTGTGTGATGTATTATTCAGTATTTCACTGTGACCATAGGTGGGCGTTCTCCCTGTGGTTAATTTCAAGTTGTTTTTTTAGCAACCATTCTCCCTCTTGAGTTTTCAAAAGACCATTTGGCTAAAAGAAAAAAAAAATGGTAGTGGGAGCTTTTTTAATGGCATTTCTTTAAATAACCAGTTAATGCCCATCGGTGGCTTGCCCATTTCTCTTTACAAGCTAGAAGCAAGTTGTTGGTGCCACTTGAGTCTCATAACCTTTAAGATATAATAGTTAAAGTGAGAAACGGGGAGGACTTTACAGCACCTCCTGGAACAAAGTTTAATGTAAAGATTTATTGGTCTGTGCCTCAAGATTCTATTGATGTCTACAATTTTACTAATCTCTAATTCAGCCTGTCATGCTTTACTATGATTGAGCAGTAAATGGTTTTCCCTTGAAGCAACACCGATATTCAGATTGTGCATGGTATATTGCTTTTATACCACATCTTTCTACTAGTTGTACCCACAAATAAAAATATGGCACTGACCCATAAACATGATGGTGGAAGCTTGTCTGCCTACAGTAACATCTGCTCCATGTCTGAAGAATTACATCAGTTTGTGTCAGTGATCTGACACTAATCCTGTGTTGCTGTCTGCTGGAAGTCCAGTCATCAGTCGTGGTTGCCTCAAGCATCACATCCTTTTTATATCTGCTGATTGATTTAAAGCTGAGGACGGGGTTTTTGCTATGACATAGTGAAAGCTGTACATAATTAGGCATGCTTATACCAACTTTCTGACATGCTTTTCAGCGTGTTATGTCTGTATTCCTCCCTTGGTGCTTTTCTCAAGGACATTTTGATCTTAGCTGATATTGTTATTGATTTTAATTGTTTTATTATTTGTTTTATTGACATTTAATTCTGTTGCTCCTTGTAGCACTTTGAGATTTTCATTAATGAAAAGTGCGTTATAAATTGAATTCATTATTATTATTATTATTATATCAGACTACTGTATGTCATATTTAATTTTGGCAGGGCAAGAGTTTAAGTGGCTCAAGCCACAATGGGGAACTGTGAGCCAAAGTAATAACTTGGAGTTCTTGAAGTAAGGTTTTACATGGTTGTTACCAGTTTTCAGTTCATAGTCCTACAATAGACAGAACTCAAAATGAAACATTTTGAAGGAAGGTAAATGGTAAATGGACTGTATTTATATAGCACCTTTCTATCTTATCAATATACTCAAAGTGCTTTACACTACAATCTGTGCACTCAATTACCCATTCATACAGCACTCTAACAAACACCAAAGTCCAGAATACCTTTACAAATAATAATCAGTGCTTTATCACATTCATACACTGATAGGACACACATCGGAGGCAACGAGGGGTTCAGTGACCAGGGAGACTTCAGAATGTGGCTGCTGGTGGAATCGAATCCCCAGCTCTTGCATTGGAAGACGACTCCTCTAACCACTCAGCCACAGCCACCTTGATGTCAAAGCAAAATGATGCCAACACTTCCAACAGATCTTATTGTACTTATTGTATTGCACTCAGTATTAACACAGACCTTAACTGGCAGTCGGATATGGAGCTTGGGGCTTGTGTGAACTCAACCCTGACTGTCGTGCACACATGTCCGGGGGGAATTCGTGAAAAATGAGACCATGGAGAATGAGATAATAGCATTGTGGAATTGGAGTGTGTGAATTTGCTTGCCAGTTGTATGAATCTGTGTAAGCAGAGTGCAGCTTGTGTGGAACATAATTGTGTCCTCCCATGTGTAAAAACTATCAATCAGGTTCACTTAACGTTGTGCTATTATGGGTAAATTAAAACTACACAGTGATCGATTGGGTATTGACCGTCATATTATTTGTTTGCATAATGAATAATCCTTTTTACTTAATTTAATTCCCAATTTATTTTGGCTATTAGGTTTTTGTTTGTCTGTCCAAAGGGAAGCATGGAGATGGGCCGACTTGATGGTTTTGAACGCATGACAGATTGCAAAATGGACACGAGTTAACTCTTCACACCTGAATTAGCACATTGTGTTGTCAGAGAGTTTGATAAGAGAGTGAACGGTTCCTCTCAGTCTGCGCTCAGTGATTTTCCATGTTCACTTGTTTACACATGCCAGAACTGCTGAAAAGTCTTTCAGGAATCAGGATGACAAATATTGCCAATCACTGACAAATAAAACGTGCTACGACAACACATGTGAATGCAGTACTCTACAGTATTGTTTTGAGGTAGGGTTCAGTGAAAATATTATTAACAATTATTTTATTGGTTGTAGGTAACTCTTTGAAAGCTATCAGTTTGGAGAAATAGAGTTTAATTGTAACTAGATACACAAGTTCATGACTAGTTTCAGCGAGGCTAAGACCAAAGTGGATTGTTGTCGTCTTAAGATAACTTCTGCTTTTTTATTTTCTAATAGGTTTATGTGAGCTGGTGCAAAGAGAATAACCTTCACATCAATGTGAAGAAGACAAAGGAGATGATTGTGGACTTCAGAAGGAACAAACACACCCACACCAAACTGAACATAAGAGGATCTGTGGTGGAAGTGGTCTCTAGCTACAAGTACTTGGGTTTACACATGAATGATAACCTCAGCTGGAGCAACAACACCACCAGCCTGATCAAGAAATGTCATCAGATACTCTACTTCCTAAGGCATCTGAGACGAGCTGGTCTGAGTAGCCCAGTCCTCACCTCCTTCTACAGGTGTGCAGTGGAGAGCATCCTGTGCTCCAGCATCAATGTGTGGCATGGAGGCTGCACAGCTGCAGAAAGAAAAGCTTTACAAAGAGTGGTGAAGGCTGCACATAAGTCTGTTGGAGTCAGTCTCCCCCCATCACAGACATATACACCTCCAGATGCAGGAAGAGGGCCATCTGCATCACGAAAGACCCCACTCACCCAGCACACACACGTTTTGCCCCACTCCCCTCAGGACGGAGGTTGAGGAGCATTAAGTGTAGAACCACTAGACTGAGGAACAGCTTCTACCCTGAGGCTATTAGACTCATGAATATCTAACCAGAATAATCACTGTGAAATATCACATTATGTTGCTGCTGATCTGTTTCATGTTGCTGCTGATCTGTTTCATGCTGCTGTGTTCATTTGTGCTCATCTGCTCTTACAGACTCATGTTTGTGCTGCTGTTTGGAGTAATGTTTTTTTATTATATTAATGCTTAGTGTATTTTTTGTTGACGTTTTTCTTAGTTCATATTTTAGATGGTATTAATGTTCTTCTTTTACATTTTATTGTTGTATGTAACTGGGACCCTGTGTACATAATCTTGTTTCATCACATGTACCACATGTGGTGCGAATGACAATAAAGATTATCTGACTCTCTCTGACTCTGAATTTTCTTTAATAAACCTTTTAATATCTGTATATTTCACAATACACTGTTATTCCAGCAGCTATGTGATGTTCTTAAGAGCTTTGAGTTTTACCGAATTTGCAATGGCTAGCTCATTTGCTTTCACTATTTGTGCTCGCTAATAACCACAAATTTCTACATGCGTAGCAGTGTAAAGTAAAATTCATGGCAATGTAAAGGTGTACAATATAGTATACAGTATGTGAAAGCAGTTCTGTATTTTAGGATACTAGAGTTGTTTTCAGACAGCAACAATACCTACAAAACAGTCAGTCCCACTCAAATTAGTAATTAGCTTGTAAACACAATCAGATTCAAACTAGTTCTATAAATAGATGTAGTTTAAAAAATATACATGTATACAGTATGACATATTTATGGGTGTACTGTAGCATGTAGAAATACTTTCCTGACCATGACCTCTAAACCCGAAGTTTTTTGTCAGAACCACCCTGAACTGGTTTCTTTAAAGTTCCTTTGAACCCGAGTAATGTCTGTTTTCTGCACATGTACTGTCTAAGAATGAATAATCAGCTATAGGAGTGTTTCCCTTAGGTCATTTGCCTTGGGAGTGCTCTAATCTCTTCTGGGATTTTGTCAACATGGGGTGGGGGTTGGTGTCGGTAGAAGAGAGGCAGCGCTAGTTAGCTTAGCTAAGTGCATTGATGATGTAACTAACCTCAAGACCATCACTGTTCGGGCTAATCAGAAGCCATGGCTGACAGCTGAGGTTTACAGACTCCTGAGAGCCAGGAATGCTGCCTTCAAAGCGGGAGATCAGGTGGGCCTGAGGGCAGCCAGAAAGAACCTGGATCGGGGCATCAGAAAGGCCAAGAAGCAGTATTCCAGGAAAATAGCTCACCGTTTCAAGGACAGCAAGGATACACGCAGTCTGTGGCAGGGAATACAGACCATCACAAACTACAAACCACCCCCCAGACCTGTGACAGCTCAACCTCTACGCTGAATGAACTGAATGAGTTCTTTGCTCGGTTTGAGGCAAGTAACAGCACACCTGCACATAAACTCCCCCCCTCTCCTGATGGCCAGGTGCTGGCGCTGTCCTCAGACAGCGTAAGGCGATCATTTATCAAGATTAACGCCCGGAAGGCCTCTGGTCCTGACAACATACCTGGTCGTGTGCTGAAGGACTGTGCAGGGGAACTCGCAGCGGTCTTCACGGACATCTTTAACATCTCACTGAGCCAGGCCATCGTCCCCACCTGTTTCAAAGCCACCACCATCATCCCTGTCCCAAAGAAGGCAACGCCCGCATGCCTCAATGACTATCGCCCAGTAGCACTCACCCCCATCCTGATGAAGTGCTTTGAACGGCTAGTCATGAAAAGCATCACATCTGTCCTCCCTGCCTCCCTGGATCCCTTCCAATTTGCATACCGACCTAATCGCTCAACCGACGATGCCATCTCCTCTGCCCTCCACACAGCTCTCACACATCTGGACACGAAGGACTCTTATGTTAGAATGCTGTTCATCGACTTCAGCTCGGCATTCAACACCATCATCCCCCAACAGCTCATCCATAAACTGGACAGTCTGGGGCTGAACACCTCAATGTGTAACTGGCTGCTAGACTTCCTGACCGGGAGACCACAGACAGTACGGATCGGGAGTAACACATCTAGCACCATCACATTGAACACAGGGGCCCCACAAGGATGTGTGCTGAGCCCCCTTCTATTCACCCTGCTAACACACGACTGCACACCATCGTACAGCTCCAACCACTTCATCAAGTTTGCGGATGACACAACAGTGGTAGGTCTCATCAGCAACAACGATGAGACGGACTACAGGAACGAGGTGAGCCGCTTGGCCTTGTGGTGCGGACACAACAATCTCACTCTCAACGTGGAGAAGACAAAGGAGATTGTCGTGGACTTCAGGAAGAGGGATGCACAACATGCCCCTCTGACCATCAACAGCACCGCAGTGGAGAGAGTGGACAGCACCAAGTTCCTGGGAGTGCACGTCTCGAAGGACCTGTCCTGGAGCAGGAACACTGCAGCACTGGCCAAGAAGGCTCACCAGCGCCTCTACTTTCTCCGCAAGCTGAAAAGGGCTGGAGCTTCAACCCCCATCATGTGCACCTTCTACAGGGGTGCCATAGAAAGTGTCCTGACCAGCTGCATCACGGTGTGGTTTGGTGCATGTACTGCATCATGCCGCAAGAGCCTCCAGCGCATCGTGAGAGCAGCTGAGAAGATCGTCGGCACCTCCTTGCCCTCACTGCAGGACTAATGCCTCCTACCCACCGCACAACTGCAAACGCTCCTGCCGTCCCCTTTTTGCCGCTGGTCACGGTCCCACTGGCCACTGAACACCGTCTGATGACGTACACTAGGGGGTAGCAGAGGGAGGGGTCTCTGGCTTGTTTTCCGGGTTCAGTTGTTGTTTTAACTGCACCTCCGACGGTCTTCGATGAGATTAAAACTTTTTTTTATGTTTGGGGTGATCTACACTGGAGAGTACAGCAGCCTGTCAGCAGCAACTGTAAAAATGCCACGTTTCTTACCGGAGTTTGGTTCCAATTCCTGGAGGCTGGATCCGGTGAGTTTAAAAAGTCCGAAAAAAGTCCCGTTGTGGTTGTGTAATCAGATAGCGAGGCTCTCCCGACTGTTTGCCGGATGCGTCGAGCCGCCAGAGATCAACATTTGGGACGTCTGCGGCTCGACGGCGACGCGCGCGTGCGTGTGCAGGCTGCCACCGCGCCGCTTCGATCAGTTGAATCTCGCCGCTTCCTTGTTCCCCGTGACTCCACGCGTCTCCTCCATAGACTTTGAATGTAAACCGGTGTTATCCGGCCGCTTCGGCCGCCCGACGCCGGGGGCGGTGGGTAGGAGGCATTACACAGCGAACGCCTCACTCGGAAAGCCCTCTGCATATCAGGTGATCCCACACACCCACTACACAGCCGCTTTAGACTGCTACCATCAGGGAGGAGACTGAGGAGTCTCCAGGCTCGAACCAGCAGACTGAGAGACAGCTCTGTTCATCAGGCAGTCAGAATGCTAAACACTCTGCCTGCTCTGCCTCCCCTCCCATTTGAACTGCCTTAACACAAAAAACTTTCTCACACATTACCACTCAACACAAAGTTTTTAACACTGGACCCTGTGTCATCAAACGGGTTATTCACTAAACTCTCGGTCATGTGCTCATTCAGTTTGCACTACTTCTCATATTTGCACTAATGTTTGTATTACATTACTGCCTATAGTCATACTACTGTTTACATTCACTGTTTACATTTATTAATACGGTTTACATTTATTACTACTGTTTTACATTTATTACTACTGTTTACATTTACACTACTTTTATATCTACACTACTGCTGATACATATACAGTATTCTCTGACTAGCCTTATCTAAGGATGCCAAATGTGCCTTATGTGCCTTACTGCATATGCCACTTTGCCTCTATACCAACATCAACTACCTCATACATATACTGTGTACATTAACTTATATGCTGCTGTGCCACTCTTTGCAAATGTCAATGCTAGAACCTTCAGTTTATTTTATAGATATACTTTTTATACTACTATGCAAAAACTCAGGACAGTATTACACTTTTATTATTTCATTTTATGCTTATGTTCATTGGGTGTTTGGTGTTTCAGTGTTGGTGTAAATTTTCATACTTTTATACTACTATGAAAAAACTCAGGACAGTGTTACACTTTTACTATTTTATGCTTATGTTTATTAAATGTTTTAGTGTTTAGTGTTTAGATGGTTACTGTTGCACCGAGGGACTGAGAGAAACGCAATTTCAATCCTGTGTATGTCCTGTACATATTGCAGATCTGACAATAAAGTTGACTTTGACTTTGACTTTGAAGAGAGGCAGAGCTAGTTAGCTTAGTGCTGCGTTAGCTTAGTACTTTGTTGGCTTAGTGCTATGTTAGCTTAGCGCTATGTTAGTGTCAGTATTTGTCAATGGGGAAGTGGTGTTGGGGTGTTAAGCAAAGTGCTACGTTAGTGCTGGCATTTGTAAAAAGGTGGGGTTATTGGGTGTATATTGGAGTGCTATACAGTATTTGTATTGCACATAGTTTGGAGTCTGGCCTGAGCTGCTAATCTCCGCTCCACATCCAGAAGTGGCGTAGCACAGTGGGGGGTAGGTAATTTTATAGACAAGGTGCTCAGTTTTGTTGACAGGGCAGGGCATTCTCCTTGGATAATGGTAAGGGAAACAATGGCTAGGTATTTAGCAGTACTTGTAAACTTTTTTGAGAAAAAAAAAGATTTGTAAATTAAGTTGGTTTATTTAATTATAACATGTTTAAGATAGATAGATAGATAGATAGATAGATATATACTTTATTGTCCCCAAGGGGAAATTTGTCTTGGACATCGTACGCCAAACAACACTTCTACCAACAATACAGTCACATGAACACAAAACAATTTAAAAGCATATAAAATAAAAACCTATTGCTCAGTTAAAAACACATTGCTTTTAAAAACACACATTGCTCAATAAGACCATTCAATGCTCAATAAAAACACATTTTGCACATTCCCACATACATCCAGCAGTAAATGAAACAACAATCAGACCAGAGCATCAGCAGCATCATGGAAAACTTACTATATACCTACTTTATTTAACAATCTGATCGATGTGGGGATAAAAGAATTTTTAAATCGGTTAAGTCTAAAAGCAGGGACTCTAAACCGTTTTCCAGATGGTAACAGTTCGTAAAACATGACTAATTATTGTTTACAGTTATTTTTAAATCACTGCAATGTTCTGATATGTTTTTATGTTTTGTAAACTAAACTAGTGCCCCAATTTTATTGACAGCAATTAAGTGTACTAAAGTGGTAACAGCCTCAATCCCCTCCCCACATGTTTCATAGGCGTTCTACAAAAACACATTGAAAGGATCAGAATTATTGCTTTAATTATTGTCACCCACCATAAATTACTTCAACTTTTTGTTACTGCCCTCTTACATCTTTTCTCGTTATTATATTTTTTTTCAATTTCATATACAACCAATTGTTCATATTGGAATTTTTAATTTAACTGACCACACAAACATTGTCAGAATCCCACCAAGAGCCAAGTAACAACAAGTCATCTGGCCTCAATTTCATAAAGCTTTTTTTCACTTTTAAGAATTATTTTAACTTCATTGTGGCACAGTTGGTAGAGCTGCTGCCTCTCAGCAAAAAGGTTGCCAGATCAAACCTCGGCCGGGGGGTAAAGATAATGAATGGATGGATCATTACAAAGAGCTTCTCGTTTGTGTTTGTTAAGAACAAAGACGATCTTGAGTAAAAGTGTCCATTCCTGAGTGTGAGTGTGCATACATGTTTTTTTTTCTTTGTTTCATTGAGGGGTGGGATGTTTGTGTCCATGTCAGAGGCTCAGACTGTTCAAGAGAAGCTGAGTGAAGCAGGCACTTAATCTCCACCTGCGTTCATGCTGTGCACCTGCCTATAAGTGCTTCCTTGTTTCTCATTAAGACTCAGAGTGAAAGGAATTAGTGACACTGAATGAAAGCTGTGCCGGCTTTAATAATGTTATTGATCCAATTTAACATGACTTGATTATTTTAAGATAATCACAATGTACCAAGATCAACTTAGACTCATTAAATGTTCCATATAAATGATATAACTTACTTTTGTGTTCTGGTGGCAATGACAATATTTCTTCATGTTTATTTATAATTATTTTCTTAACCTTTTAGAAATATTTTAAGTATTTTAGACATAAAACACTGGCTATCTCAGAACTGTCCAGCCTACAGAACCAAACTGCGTGTGTCGAACCGAACCCCCCCATCAGCACTGATATAGAACTAGACGAGATGAGCACCCCATCATGGCAATTTATCTATGGGAAACTGATATAACAAACATAACGCCGCTACTTTGCAGATGTTCACTTACTGCGGGGGGCTCAGGAGCATAACCCCCACAATAGGTAGAGACCATGAAACTCATATCCATGCCTCCATCACCACCAGGCTGGACTATTGCAACTTGTTATACGTCGGTCTGGGAAAAAAAAGCCTCTCCATCGCCTGCTGTTAGTCCAGAACGCTGCTGCACATCTTTTAATAGGAACCACAAGGCTGAAAACTCCTGTTTTGGCTGATTTACACTAGCTGTTCATTTTTGTACTGATTTTAATGTAATGTTCTTTTAGTGATAATAATAATAATAATAATGAATTCAATTTATAACGCACTTTTCATTAATGAAAATCTCAAAGTGCTACAAGGTGCAACAGAATTAAATGTCAATAAAACAAGTAAAAAAACAAGTAAAATCAATAACAATATCAACTAAGATCAAAAGTAGAATCATGAGGAGGTAGAGTATGCTCGGTCGAAAAGAAAGGTCTTCAAGCCGCTCTTAAAGTCAACCACAGACTGTGGGGCTCTCAGACAGTCAGGAAGAGAGTTCCACAGGCGGGGGGCAGCCACACTGAAAGCCCGGTCTCCCATGGTCCTTAATTTGGTTCTCGGAACGTGAAGGAGATTACTGTTCTGTGACCGCAGCGACCGGGTGGATGAGTATGGAATAAGAATATCCTTCAGATAATCTGGTGAAGCTCCATGTAAGCATTGATGTGTAATGAGAGCAGTTTTGTACTGAATTCTGTAGGCGACAGGAAGCCAATGAAGGTTATGGAGAATGGGCGTAATATGTTCAAATTTACGAACTCTCAACAAGATCCTTGCTGCACTGTTTTGAATACAGGTAGTCCCCGACTTACGAGCGCTCTGACTTACGAGGTCCCGGACTTACGAGCATGCATCTCATTAATTTTTTTTTTTTTTTTTTTTTACTTTTTTTTTTTTATAAATGAATACATGTACAGTACTGGACAGTCACCAAGCACTTAGCCTATCCTAACACAGTTTTTAAAGATGAAGGAATAAGTTGAATTGTCTCCCTTTCACATAAAGGGAGCAAGCTCCCTATGGAGCCTGCAGGGAGGAGGGAGACAATTCAACTGACTCCTTCATCTTTAAAAACTGTGTTAGGATAGGCTAAGTGCTTGGTGACTGTACAGTACTGTACATTTATCTATTAATAAATAAAAAACAATAAAAAATAAAAATACTGTATATACTGTATATTTTTAATAAATAGATAAATGTACAGTACTGTACAGTCACCAAGCACTTAGCCTATCCTAACACAGTTTTTAAAGATGAAGGAATCAGTTGAATTGTCTCCCTCCTCCCTGCAGGCTCCATAGGGAGCTTGCTCCCTTTATGTGAAAGGGAGACAATTCAACTTATTCCTTCATCTTTAAAAACTGTGTTAGGATAGGCTAAGTGCTTGGTGACTGTCCAGTACTGTACATGTATTCATTTATATAAAAAAAAAAAAAGTAAAAAAAAAAAAATATTATTTTTTTTTTACTATGTGATCCTACTTACGAATTTTTGACTTACGAGCGCCCCCTAGTGACGGAACTCGCTCGTAAGTCGGGGACTACCTGTATATTGAAGTTTTTGTAGGTTTTTGGCAGGGGTTCCAATCAGGCCCGGCGGCATGGGCGGGCATTGAGGTGCATTGCCCCCCCGCAGAGTCAGCTGTGCCCCCCCTGACAGACTGGACGACGTGAAGTTTTTTGTTTGTTTGTTTTTAATCTCCGAGTGTGCATTCTTCTGTTTTTCCTATCTTTGTTTGTCCGTCATACAATTCAACCAATCAATGAAGCCGAGGCAACATTCTAGCCAACTACAGTTCGAGGGGGGCGGGTGCAAACTAGCAGTTTCAAACAGAAACACACGCTCACCACTGTCCGTGTATCTAACTTTTTCCCAACAAAACAAGAGGAAAATGAGAGCAGACAGGAAGCGGCACCATCCATTTCAGTGGGAAACGTAAGCACTGAAGTCAACTGACTTTTTTTTTTTTAAAAGCTAGAAATTAAGAAGATTTTGAGCTAACCAGCAACATTGGAAGAGTTGCAAATAAAAAGACCAGAAAGAACTTATAAAGGTAAGAACCACTGTGCTTTCTGTGACATGAGTACGGTAGTCCAATATAAACTTATGGCTGTGCAGATAAGTATTTTGTTTATTTGATATACTGTCTGCAGCATAACATTAATCTTGCATAATTGTGGTGTGCTGTGGTGGAGAAAGTACTCAAACACTGTACTTAAGTAAAAGTACAAATAAACAGACAAAATGTACTCTAGTAAAAGTAGAAGTACCATATTAATGTTTTTACTTAAGTAAAAGTAAATAAGTACTTGCTTTTAAAAATACTTAAAGTATTAAAGTAAAATCACTTGCTGAAAGTATTAACTAGTGCAATGGCCTACAATATCAAATGTGCCTACTGTATGTATATGTTCTGTAATACATTAATAGTGTTGAGCCATTTTAATGAACAATACTGCAGATAATACATGTTTTTATTGTGTTTACTCTGTGACACAGTTCACACTTGGACTTGTGATTCTGTGTGTCAGAATTTCAGGGATGACATGCAGAGTTAAATGTCATTAAGCAAAATAAGAATAATAAGGAATGAATATACCTTTGAAAGTTTTTATTTAACACAAAGTAAAACCAATGTGTCATTTTAACTGCAGTAAACACATTTGAGTAAAAGTTGTCTGTTTGAAAAAAGGAGCATTAGACCTAACAAAGGAATGGTCGAGTTCCAGGAGTGGTCACAGAGCCGCTGTTCAACTTGAAGCAAATAAAATGTTGAAAAAAATATGCCCCCTTGAAAAAATAGAATGCCCCCCCATTGAATTGTTTCTGCAGCCGGGTCTGGTTCCAATAAACAGGGAGTTGCAGTAGTCGAGCCTGGAGGAGACAAAAGCATGGACGAGCTTCTCAGCATCGGAAAAGTTAGGGATGGGCGAAGTCTGGAGATGTTTCGAAGATGGAAGAAGCAAGTTTTAAACAGAAGCTTAATGTGATTTTCAAATGTAAGATGAGAGTCCATTTTTATTCCAAGATTTGTAACAGAGGTGGAGAGGGGGATGTCTTGTCCAGAAAAGGAAAGTGTTGTTATAGGAGATGTTTGTTCCTGGTGAGGGGTGCCAATCAGTATGGCCTCAGTCTTGGAGCAGTTTAAAGCTGCAGTATGTAGCTTTTTTTATGAACATATTTCTTCACTCTGTCACTACCTCCTGACAGACTGATGTTAGCCAGGTAATCTCTGAAAAAATTTAAAAAAAATATTGTCCCCTTGCTTCTCCAGGTGGTAAATAAGCATTTCTAAAAAGAAAAGGTGACCCGCCATTTTCCAGCCAATAAAAACAGAGTTTGTAACCAGCCAATAAAAACAGAGCTTGAATTTGAATCAGCCAATAAAAACAGAGCTTGAATTTGAAATTCAACAGACCACAAGGGGGCAGAGCCACATATGGCTCTGAGGGGGAGGGATCAGAATGCTTTGCCTGTTGAAAATATTTCTAACTGCTGCAGTTCTACAGAAACTGCATACTGAACCTTTAATTGAAGAAAGTTCTGATTCATCCATGCCCTAATTGCCTCCAGGCAGGCAGAGAGGGCAGTGAGTGAAGATGGAGATGACAAGGTGGAAGATGAGGATGCTCCAGTCCTGATGTAAAGCTGTGTATCGTCGGCATAACAGTGAAAAGAAATGTTGAACTGATTAATAATTTGACCTAAAGGCAGCATGTAAAGGGAAAACAGCAGGGGCCCCAGAACCGACCCCTGAGGGACACCACAGGAGACACAGACTGTCTGGGACGTGGCGTTGCCAAGACTAACACATTCCAGCCTATTGGAGAGGAAAGATTTGAACCAGTCCAGGACGGTGTCGCAGAGACCGACCTCCACATGAAGACGGTGGAGGAGGATACTATGGTCCACAGTGTCGAAGGCTGCAGTGAGGTCAAGGAGGACAAGGATGGAGGGAGAGCCAGTGTCAGCAGCCAAGAGGACATCATTGGTAACCCTCAGCAATGCAGTCTCTGTACTGTGAGCTGCCCTGAATCCAGACTGGAACTTCTCATACAGGGAGTGTTGTTGTAGGTGGTCCTGCAGCTGAGCAGCAACAGCTTTTTCCAGCACTTTAGACAGAAAAGGGAGGTGTGAAATTGGGCGGTAATTAGAAAAAATGTCGGGATCCAAATTAGATTTTTTCAGAAGAGGCCTAATGATGGCAGTTTTTAGAGGCAGTGGAACATGACCAGATTGTAGAGACTGATTTATTATTTGAGTGATTAGTGGGCCTATTGCAGAGTGATTGGTTTTTATGAGAGACGAGGGGAAAGGATCCAGGGCGCAGGATGAAGGCTTCATTTTCTTGATGATGGCCTCCACCTCACTCTGAACAACTTCGTCAAAGCTGTTTAGGGTCCCAGAATGCAGACGGGTAGGTGGCACACTGAGAACAGGGAGGTTGTGGAGCTGAGATCTGATAGTGTCAACTTTGGTTTTAAAAGACGAAAGAAACAGGTCGCATTTTTGAGCAGAGTCCTCAAGAGTTTGTTTAATGGGATTAAGCAGACGAGTTACTGTGGAGAAAAGCTGTTTAGAGTTTCCAGGGCAGGAGTTGATGATGTTAGAATAATATTTGGAGCGTGCTTCTTTAAGCGAATAGGCGTACGCTTTCTGATGTTCTTTATATGCCTGCTTATGCACAGAGAGACCAGATGATTTTACACGTCTCTCAATAGCACGGCCAGTTGCCTTCATCTTGCGCAGCTCATCAGTGTACCAGGGGGCTGAACGCGAGAAAGACACCAGTCTTGTCTTCAAGGGGGCGTGTAGGTCCAGGAGCTCCCGAAGAGATTGGTTGTAGTAATCCACAGAGTCATCTGCAGAAGGATGATTGACAGCGGTCAGGGTGTGAAGATCAGCAGACAGAACATCAGGGGAAATGTTTTTAAGGTCACGGAACTGGATGGGTCGTTTTGGGTTTGAAGCAGGCGAAGATGAAGGCACTTCCAGGGAGATGACCCTGTGGTCTGAGACACCCAGGTCATATACAGATAAGTTATTGATGAGTACAGTGTCTGTAATCACCAAATCCAGAGTATGCCCCCTGCTGTGCGTAGGGGCGTCAACATGTTGAGTGAGATTAAGAGAGTCCAGAAGAGACTTAAAATCTGTTGCCAGAGGTGAAGAAGAATTGTCCACGTGGATATTTAAGTCACCAAGAAAAATAGTCTTCACAGGGGAGGTGCAGAAAAAAGTGAGGAGGCCATTAAAGTGACCATTAAAGTCCATGCTCAGTAATCCAGGTGTAAAATCTAGCTATGCTCAGTCAGGTAATCTGGACGGTTTCTTTGTTTGTGCTGAGAAATTTTGCCCTCCATCCAGAAGGCTGCATCAGTCTGAGGAAACACCAAACAAAACGGATTCTTCCCCAACAGCTTAGTAGAAAACAAAAACAGTTCTGTTGATGCTAAGATGGCATCTGGGGCACACCCTCTCCTCCGGTGCCCACCCTCTCCCTCGTCGACAGTCATGTCATACATCATAGCACCAACATAACTGTTTTTTTCCCCACTTTGGAGTAAGCTGTTGGGGGGATATCCATTTTGTTTGGCGTTTCCTCAGACTGATGAAGCTTTCCGGATGGAAGGCAAAACGTTTCAGCACAAAACAAAGAAACTGTCCAGATGACCTGACTGAACATTGTTGGGTTCTTTTAGTGACATTTAAAGTTTTAAATGGCTTGGCACCCAGTTAGTGAATAACACTTTTGCACTTGTACAACCCACACTTAAACACAGAGATCCTCCAGTCAGATGCTTTTAGTGCAGCCAAGGGCTAAATTAAAGCATTGAGGGGATCAGGCTTTTGCTGTGGTGGCCCCTAGACTCTGGAACTCCCTGTCCATTGATATTCATTCTGTGGAGTCTGTACATTTCTTTAAATCCTGCCTAAAAACTCGTTTTTTTCAACACTGGCTTTTAATTCAAGCTTGGTTTGAGTTCCATCAGAACCTGCTATTTTCTTGTTTTAGTTTTGTCGGCAGGTAGCGTTACTCAGCAGACATTCCAGCGTGCAATTGTCCAGACAAGCCGTCTTGACAGAGGAATATAAATGGAGATAATAATCAAGAGTCAGTGTTCTGGTTTGTTCACCACAAGGGGAATAACTCGTTTATTATGTTGCCACGTCACCTTTTATACGTTCTCACGTGTTACATGACAGGAAGTACGTGTCCTTTCAAAATAAAACATATTTGACAAATGAATGCATATTTATTCCACTCAACACCCCTACTTGCGTTCATTTTGTCAAACACAGTCAATAATATTAAACAAAACATTATTTACACTCCGAAAATGTATTTTTCAAACTTCAATAACTTTGCTTTTGTTGCAGGCTTTGTGAAAACATCTGCCACCATTAAGTCTGTTGGACAACATTCCAAAATCAGTTTTCCTGCATTGACATTTGATCTCACAAAATGATGTTTTATGTCAATGTGTTTACATCTGTTTCTGCTTACAGGATTCCTTGTTAGATCAATGGTTCCTTGATTGTCTTCAAATATTTTGGGTGGTTTCAGTTGATGTTTATACTTGCTCTGCAACAGTTGTGATAAATACAGACATTCTTGTGTAGTTGCTGATAAAGCTATATACTCTGCTTCACAGGTTGATAATGCAACAGTTGGTTGTTTCTTTGTTTTCCATGATACTAAAGTACCTTTTTCATTTAAACTTGTGCAGTAACCCGTAACACTTTTTCTGTCAGCTATGTCTGCAGCCCAATCTGAGTCACTATGGGCGGTCACATGTAAATCATTTTCACATTTACTGTAATACAATGCCTTGTCCTTTGTTTGTTTCAAATATCTTAGTACATGTTTTACCATAATCCAGTGTTCCATAGTTGGTTCATTGAGATGTTGTGATAATTTGCTTAAGATAAAACTTAAATCAGGTCGAGTACATGAAGTTAAATAGATAAGGCTACCAACTGCCTCTCTGTACTCTTTTACATTCTCCATTTTCTCAGCATCTTCATTGCAGTTCAGTTTTTGTTCACAAGGAGTAGATCTTGGTTTGCAGTCTTGCATTTGAAATCTTTCAAGTATTTTTTCTACATATTTTTCTTGTGACATTTTTACATAATTTTCTGTGTGCTCAAAATGAATGCCAAGAAAATGTTTGAGTTTGCCCATATCTTTCATTTTGAATCTCGCTGTTAGGATTTCCTTCACAGTTTTCAGAATATTTTCATCACTGGCAGCAATAATAATATCATCAACCCAAATTATTATTATTACTTTGTTCTTTTCTGTTTTCCTGGTATAAACACAATGGTCTGCAGGGTTCTGTATGAAATCATTTTCAGTTAAGTAGTCATGTAATGTCCTGTTCCAGTTTCTGCCTGACTGTTTTAAGCCATAGAGTGATTTTTCTAGTTTATAAACCAGTTTCTCATTTGATTTTCCTTTTATTTCATATCCTTCAGGTTGCTCTACATAGACTTCAAAATCTATTGGTGCATGTAGGTATGCAGTTTTTACGTCCATTTGATGTAGTATAAGATTTTCATGGATGGCACATTGCATCAAAACTCTAATACTTGTCATATTAGCTGTTGGAGAAAAAGTTTCTTCATAGTATATTCCATAATTCTGACTATAACCTTTGGCAACATATCGTGCTTTGTACTTTTCTTGATCATCACCATTATTTTTCTTCACATATACCCATCGACCCCCTACTGCTTTCTTGTCTTCTGGCAAGGTTGTTAGGGTAAAAGTGTTATTTTCTTTTAGTGAGTTTATTTCCTCATCCATTGCCTCTGTCCATTCCTTTGAGTTTGGTGACATCATAGCTTCATTGAACATTTTAGGTCTGTCATATATATTAACATGTAACAGTAGTCTAAGTTGGTTAGTGCTTGGTGTTCTTCTATCACACTTGTCACATATTCATTAAGATATTCTGGTCTTTTTCTTATTCTAGAAGGATATCGTGTGTCTTCAGATTCGCCACTAGGTGGTGCCAGATGGTTCACTTCTAGTTGACCTAAGCTTGGTTCCATTGATCTTGAATCTAAATCCTCTTTTATTATTGTTTTCTCTCTCAGTTGAATGTCATCATCATCGTCATCATAAGACACATCGGTTTGTGTTTGACCTTCATCATTATTTTTAGTCAAGAAATTAACCAATCGGCATTTTTGCACTTTTGCGTTTTCTGGAAAATAAATCCAATATGCAGGACTGTTTTTATCATACCCTATAAAAATACCTTTTGTGCATTTTGCGTCAAGTTTTCCATTTTTCTGTTTGTATGCATAACATTGTGTTCCAAATTTTTGCATTTTAGATAAGTTTGGTTTCTTTCCTGTTAGTAAAAAGTAAGGTGTTTGACCTGTCCGGTTGTTGAAACATCTATTTCTTATAATAGCTGCGGTTTGGATTGCATATGTCCACAGTCTTTTTGGTAATTCACTCTCAATCAGCATGCATCTTCCCATATCAAATAGGGTTCTCCAGCTACGTTCAGCTGTGCCATTTTGGTGTGGAGAGTATGGGGCTGATGTTTCATGTTTTATCCCATTTTTACTTAACAGTTCTTTGTAACCTTTTGATATGAATTCAGTACCATTATCAGATCTCATACATTTTATTTTTCCGTATGGTGCTGTATCAGCCAAGAAAATTTCTGTTGCGTGAACAGTATCACTCTTATTTTTAAGAAAATAAACAAACATTGCACTGGAAAAATCATCAGTGAATATTAAAGCATATCTATGCCCATCACGTGATTCTGGATCGATGGGTCCAGCTAAATCCGTGTGTACAAGTTCAAGAGGTTCATTAGCTTTCTTATCAGGGTTTTTATTTCTGGTTTGGAAAAACTTTCCTTGTATACACACTTCACAATTTTAATTTCCTGTTTTACCTTTGATTTTCATCCCATCAACTACATCTTGCAATTTTAAAATGTCGCTATGATTGCAGTGTCCCAATGACTCGTGCCATGTTTGTAAGTCAAAAGTCTTATTGCACTCATCATACTCACATAAAGTCTTGAGGTAGTACAGTCTGTCATGCTCGTAGATGTTGAACTTCGTACCATCTCTGTGTTGAAGAATATTTCTTCCTTCCTTGAAGATGATTGTGGCTCCATTCGTTGTTGTAGCTCTCACAGAAGAGATGTTCTGTGGAAATGTAGGGATGTACAATGCTCCTTTAAGTATTGTTCTGTGTTTTCGTCCCCTGTTGTCCATCAAAAGTACTTCTGCGTCTCCTCTGCCTTCAGCCACTCCGTTACACCTGGTACCATCAGCCAACTCAATACAATGTGTTGTCGACTGGAAACGTTCATCAAACTTTTTAAATGCGGTATTTTCTTTCAAGATATGTGAAGTCGCTCCTGTGTCCACCATAAGACCTGTAGTTTTGAGGTTCTGTTGATGATTAGGTCTCACGTCATCATCTCTCGTCCGGAAAACATAAGTGTTGTCGCTCTCTGTGTTCCTGTCCTCCTCCGCTGCTGTGCGCGCTTCGTCACTCCGTCGCTTTCTTCTGCAGTTTGAATCACTATGTGTGTTGCTCCTGCAGTGACTGCACCACTGTCTGTAGCGACATACATTGGCTTTGTGTCCAGTTAAGCCACACTTGAAACATGTTATAGTTTTCTTGTAGTCACCAGTAGCTGTTGATAATTGTGAGCTTTGTAGCGTTCTCACCTTCATGACATCATCTGCTTCTGTCATGCGCATTCTTTCTGTGTCTTCATAACTTCTGAGTTTTATTTTAAATTCAGCAAACTGTATTTCTGATTCACTTTGAGTTATATGGACGGAAAAAGGTTTAAATGTCTCTGGCAGTCCTTTCAATACCATCGCCACAAGTAAACCATCACCAAGAATTTCCCCGGCATTTCGCAGGGCTGTAATAAGTGTCTCTGCACGTATGACATATTCAGTCACACTTTCACCGTTCTCCTTCCTCAATGAAGTAAGTTCAGTGTAGAGACTGATGATTCTTGGTTTACCTTTTCCTGCGTAGTAGTTGTAGGTTTTGTTATATGTATTTATAGGGCATTACAGTCTGTCCAGAAATCCAACACTCATTGGACAGAGCACGTACAAAAGTTCAGGAGTTCATAGAACATCTGGTGAGAACCAGAATAACAAAGTCATTAATCCTAAATTTGTGTTCCTCCATGCAAGGGAAAAACTCTTACCCTCTGACAAGACACAGATAAGCTAAACTGTTTATGTTCATGCAAAGTTCCCTTTTTAGGAAATACACTGTCTTTGCCCTTCCCAAAACTGTTTTCAGTTCTTCCCTTACGGGAAAGAACAGACCCTTTTTCTTACATAAGAAATGACGTCAAAAAGAAGGTATAAATGAAACTACATGCTATTCTGGACACAGATTAGATTCGATTCGGTATAGACTGTTCAGCTGTATGTTCTGTATTTTACTTATTAAAAGAGTTCTCTTGCTGGCAAAGGAAGAAAGGTCTCGTCTCAAATTATTCAATATGAGGACCAGTTCGCCTCAACATTTGGTGGCTCCGTACGGGTTTGCCGTCTGATCTGGCTGCTTTCTTCTGCTGACTGAGACTGGAAGAAATATTGGGCCCTTTGGTAAATATGTTTTATTTTATTGCATAAGTGATTTCTTTCTTTCTCAGCTGGTGGAGAAAGTGTTCGCTTGATCAGGGCATTGGAACCTGTAAACTGAGGATTTCTTTAATTCTTTTGCCACTAAGGAGAAATACTGAAAAAACTTGTCAAGTTTTGGCTGTTTGACAAATTAAAAAAAAAAAAGATTACAAATTGAAAATTAAATAGTTTTTATAAGCTGACAGTCAATTTGGAATTAATTTGGATATAATACAAACAGCTTTCTGTGTCGACACTGCAGTAAAAATATAGTTTGAAAATGTGCTTTAGACTTGGTAAAACTAAATTGCATGTTATATTTCAAGCACTTAAAGTAAAGCTATATTGGTAAACCGGTTGTAAAAATTAAAAAGCTAGTTGATCACTAGTCTCCTTGTATATATATAAAAGGAGGTTAAAAAAGCTGTACCCGGATCAGTTTCTGAGCGCAGGAGAAAAACGCGGCAGAAGTAAGGTTTAAAGCTGAAGTGATCATTCAGTCCATTTTTGTCTGACAAGGCGGAATTGGGTAAAAGCTGTAAATTACAGTCACGTAAGGTAGGAGTTTTACTACGTGGTAAGCGAGTTATAAGTACGTTAAATTTGGCATTAAATTTAGTGAAATGTAACATACAACGCGTTTGAATGAGAATAACATCATACCATGGTTAAAGGCCTGAAAAGAATACAAACTGTGCACAGTTGAATAAAACAAATATCTTTATTAAAAACTGTACATGTACATTCAAATACAAATATTTAATATTGAATTTAATATTTAATAATATAATTTAATAATAGCTATGAACAAATTGCTTAAAATGCACTAAAAGTGTTAATAGAAATAACAAAAATTAAATTATAAAATATAGTGTTAATACATAAATTATTGCCTAAAGTGTTAATATATAAACTGAATCAATAATTAAAGTGTTAATAAAAATAAAGTGTAAGGTTACGACATAAAACGTGAAAATTATAATACAAAGCCATTGTTTAGAGTAGAACAGGGCTGTGTGAGATGCTGCATGTCTGTGCTAAATTTAGATTTGCAGGAAACTTGCTGCGCTCCTGTGTGCATGAAAGGCGTTGTGTGCAAGGAATGTTGGAAAACTTTTCGATGTGAGAGCAATTTCTGCTTCTTAAAATATTTGGCTGCTGTGTTTGGAATTTCCTGTTTAAACTAGCTGTTTTGTAGTATTGCTTGAGAGGAGATGAGGAATGTTTTTTCTAAGGAAGTTGGAGTGTTAAGACTTTTGAAAAGTGTTAAATTTCTTCTAAGGCCATGCGTTTCTTGATCGTTTTTACACTGGTAGCTGTCATCTGATTTTGCTGGATGTGAAGAAAACATTGTTGTTTTGAGTCGAGGAAGAGTCGGAATGTTTGTGCTGTGGTTTTCTTTTTTCTTCTCTTCTTCTAGTGTGTGCTGTCCCAGGGCTTTGATAGAAAACAGATGTTTCCTGTGAAGAAACAGTTTGTTTTGGTTGAGTGCGGGAGAGACAGTGTTGTTGAGAAAAGCTGCTGGTTTTCTTTTTTTCTCTCGTGTCTCTTTCGTCACTTTTTTTTTGTTTTCTCTCGGTGGAGTGGAGTTGGTTTGTAGTGGAGGACAGATTTTTCTCCTGAAAAGATACACAAACATACACACACACACGGAAAAGATTAGACAAAGAGATGAACACTCACACACACACACATTAGTTTTAAAGAAAACGTACAGTTAATTCTAATTTCATAAAAGTAAACAAAATTTGAAATAAGGTGCTTAAGTGTTTAAACTAGGAATAATACGACGTCTTCATATGTGTATCTGAAGAAAAACGGTGTAAAAGAAGCTGGGGACTACGCCCTTCGGAAAATTGTCAAACTACCCCCACACATACCCACGCACAAGATAATTTGTGTGAGGAAACATTCCCGAAACATTCCCGAAAAGAAAATGGGATAACAAGAAGATCAGAAATAAAGACACACGCAAACATGTGCTTAACACGGTCATAAACAGGGTCAAACAAAACCTGATTAAGTTTACTACCTTAAAAGTTTGTTTAAAACAGTGAAAGGAACTATAAGTTATAAAGAAGACAATACAAAAAGTTACTTACTTGCGGTTCGCCGGTGGAGTGAGTGATTCTGTGATGCGAGACAGCTGGAACAAAGAGGTCTGCCGCCCCACCCGTCTTTTTTCTCTCCCTCTCTTAAAACTGCTCCCGTGGTAGAGTCGTTTCGCTGCAATGAGACCAGTGAAAAAAGCTACACACACACACACAGACAAACACACTCGCACACACAGCAGACTCTTATGAGAAGCCACAGGAAAATGAGTGGAATATAAATTCAATTGTGTTAGACATTCCAAAACTATATGTTCGTTCTGAAAACAACGTACACTATATAAAAGAATAGAGAATAAAACTGTACTCACATTAAAACTTTGAAAAGAAGGGGTGTTGGTTTGTCTTGCCGAACGGAGCAATAATGAGGCCTGTTTGAGTGCGACTCATGAATTACCATAAAAGGAATTGACATGCAAGCTGAGGCCAGCTAAGTTTCTGAAAATAAACTCAAGAGTACAAATCCTACATTTCGTCTCTAGGACAGAAAGTTTTTGTGCAGAAAACAACCAGAACTTTAAATAATTACTTTAATTCAAACCTTATGAACAGTCTCATAGTACTTTGAGATTAATGAAAAGATCATTATAAATTGAATTCATTATTGTTATTATTAACAGTTGAATGCATTTTATTCATTAAAGCATAAATATAAATATAAATCTTCTTCGAATTGTACTACAGATTTACTTTAAACATAATTGGTTTTGAACACTTTAGGTAAATAATGATTACATACATCTTTGTCTCTCCGTACAAGAATAATTTTTACTTAGATTGGATCTCTCTGGTCTGAAAATATAGAACTAAAATGATTTAAATGCAGAAATAATTTTATTTATATTAGAAAAACTGAACAACATACAATTTTAAAATTGATTTAAAGCTCTGTAATAATAGTGATCTTTCAGTATGAACTTTGATTTTGTGAAAAGAATATAAGATAATGCTAATATATTTTTGTTTTGTGCCACGGTGACAGAATTACTTACTGGGTGTGTTTCTCAAACCGATTGAAGCCAGAAAACATCTATGATGATAATATGAGGAACTGAGACACTGTCACTGAAGACAGCTGTCATGCACCTATGATAAACTGAATCTGAGCGCTGAGAGTCACAGAGACACTGGAACACAGTAGAGCTGGAGAAGTGTAAATGAACTGGAAAAATGTCTCGGGAGAGGACACGTTCAAACGCTGAAAGTGTATTTGAGGGGCACACAAAGGAATGACATCCGTGAACTGAAAAAACGGGGCGGAGGCTGCTATGAGCAACTTTGAAAAAAAAAAAAAAGAAAGTCAACTGTTGCAGAAGCCGAGAGACTGAACTGAGTCACATGAAGCTTTTGGACACACGCAGTAAAATGTGGACTGAAAATGGACACTATCAAGACATCTGGTGAATCACACACAGTTAAATGATGTTTACTGTGAGCAATTGTTATTTAAAGTCTACTTATTACAGTATTATATAAATAACTGATCGGATTTCATACTGAAATGATCTTTGAAACAAACAATTTTAAAGTAAATTTTGTAAGCCAATTAAGTCTGGATAAGAAAATGATTTTTTGAGTGAACACATTGAGACAAAATGTTAAGGTAACAACTTATGATGTAAACAAAAAGTTTATCTTTAGGTCAGACGATTTTAGGCTGAGTTTTCTGAAAAGAACGTGTGAACAGTTCATACTGTTTACAACCAAATAACTTTAAACCAAGAAAGTGGCTACACAAATAAATAAAAATTTTTACATCCAGGTATATAAAATTATTACACAAATCACATTTTATAATTTGACCACTGCTCGCACATACAGTACAAAGTATTGTGTTAGACAGATAAAAACATACACATTTTCACATATATTGTAACAACATATCACATATTCATTGCCAAGTAAATTTAGACACCAGAGTGATTGATTTAGAGTGGAGTGTAGAGGTTTAAAAAAGAGAAGTTAGGAATGAAAAGGTCATTGTGCACATTTTGGGTAAACTATCAGAACTGAATTGTTAAATAGTTTTGTTTTTAAAGTAGTGCGATGTGTACTGTATACTTGTGTTGATTGTGGGTTTTGAAGGAGCTGTTTGTTTTGTTCTGTTACTGGCAGATTATAGTAGTTTTAATCTGGTTGTTTGATGGTGGAGGCAGGTACAGTGAGAATTTTCTGAGAACTTTTCTTTCTGCCAATTATTCAATTTTGTATTTTGTTTTTATGTGAGCGAATGTTTTGTGTTATGTTTTTTGTTTAAAGTAGAACTAACATAAAATGAACAAGATTTAAAAATAAAACAAAATAAATGAACTCGTTTGGACCATAAAAGCAAAATGTTTATGTTTAAGGAATAATTAATGAAACAATTAATGATCATTTCTACAAGAGAACGATGTCGAACAAAAGAAAACATGAAATGAAAAAGTTAATTGGTTTTAATCTGATTTATTAATCAAAATTCGAATCTCATTAGTCTACCGGTAGCAGTTTGGGGTTCTCAGTGCACTGAAGAGAATTAATATTTCTCGCCCATCATAATCAGATAAGCTTAGTGAATTGTTCTATACAACTAAAATAGTCACTGCAGATGACAAAATGTTGCAACAAACTAAAATTAATCTCTTAACTTGATGCATGGTCAAAAGAAATAATGTACAAAAGGCATTGTTCATGTTGATTTCTAACTATATTGTATTTTTCTACAGGATATCTGCAGGTTAGGTCCACGGACAGATGACTTCCAGTGGACATTTCAACTTGTTTAACCTATTTTTCCTTTTATAGCTGTTATGTTTGTTACGAAGTTTGTTACATTGATGTTTTGTGCATGTATGATGAATTATTGTGATATAACCAAACTATTTTTCCTACGCTTGCAAATACTGTTGAGGTGAAAAGATAGGGTCAGTTAGGATTATTGTTTCAGCTCCTAAATACGGAAGAGGATCCATAAAGCTGATGTTCTTGAAATTTCTGCTCAGTAAGTATCAAACACACACAGACACAACAATACTCTGAATTTGTTAGTTGTATCAATAAACTATCAATGTTTAGTTTCTTAAGGCATACAATGTGGTAGAAAAATGCTAATGGTAAAACAATACTTAATTAATTAATTAATTGATTAATTGGTTACTTAATAATTAATTAATAGAAGGACTGTACAGTATTTTGTTGTATTTTTTCCCATCAATATCTCTAAGCAGGAACAGAGTGTCAGACTCATAAGATTGATCAAAGCTTTCAACAAAAAAAAAAAGCAACATCTGATGGACAAAGAAGCAAATACCTAAACGGTTGATTCAATTGCATGACTTAAGATAAGCATGGAACCTTACAGTTATTAGTATCAATACTAATCTAACATACAAAAAATAAGCATGAACTGCATGGAAGTGCATGGATGCACAACGCCACAATAATAAAAGGAATTATAAAAGGGAGGTGGAACACAATCAGAACATTGAATAGTTTCAGCTTTACTTACAAAATTTTAACACAACAGCTTTCATATTAAGCAGTTAATAACTTTCTGCAAAACTCTTTTGTTAAGCATGACCCAGAATGTTATGTATGAAAAAGGAGAAGGGAAGCTTGTTTCCACTACAGATGCTGAGAAAGGAGAAAAGTGAAGACGAGGTGGAAAACAAGGTCTTCCTGGACGACAACAACATGGCTCGTGGTGAAGGCTCGCTCTGGAAGGACCGTGACCAGTTGGTGACCAGCTACACCTGCTGCAAAGTCGAGATTGAGAGAGGATCCGCACGGTTCAAGCAGACGTTCAACATGAGAGGATCGACATGGTTCACGCAGAAATCCAGAAAGAAGGAAGCTGTACCTGGTGTAACTGCAGTCAATGCACCAGAGTTCAAGAATAACAAGGACAGTGTTGTGAAGAATATAAACTTTGACAAAACATCAAGACGAAGAGCAGAAAATTAGTCTGATAAGTGTTCTGTTCTGGATGATTCTAGGGGCATCTATGAACTCGAACTGGAGGAGGTGAAGACACCAGTAAAAGAAAACATGACCAAGTCCGCGCAGACCAGTCACCAGAGTGTTTGCCAAGGCTGCAGCCGGAACCAGGAAAAATTGTTCAACATAAGTTGAGTATGATACAACAAAAACACCTTAACACGATTCTGGCATCCTTGCCAGCATTAATAAAGCATTTAATGCACATGCTAAATTATTGTAATCACACTGTAACATATAATTTTGTAACTTTTCATCAAAACACACGAGTAAATTTTGTATAAAATGTGTGAAATCTAGTAAAGGAAGAGTTGTAGACCTCAATAAAGAATGGCAAAATAATATATTGCAGATTTGGCTAAATTAACAATACGATACAATTAGAAAATGCTTATCATTGAATTAACTAATGCCGAACACATTATTCTTATACAAGCATTTATAAATAATGTAAGACCTAAATAAGGGAATACACTAACTAAAGTAAAGTTTATAAAGAAAAGTTTACTAAGTAAATTAAGCCTAAGAGATAATTACGGTAACTAGTTTTGACTATCATAGGTGATTAACTTTTGACATTTTAAATTGTCAAAGGGAGGATTTGATTTAATTAAAAGATCTGAACTTGGAACAATGTTAAACCTTTGTTTAAGTAAATTGTACAAAGACTTTAAATAAATCATGGTGTTGTAAAGAAGGACACGTCCTGTTAAAAGTGATGAACCTTAGAAATTAGCTAATAAACTTATTTGGTAGATACGGGAAATGTATACTCCAAAGGAATTGATCTTAAAAGAATGCATTATATGAACTAAAGTTACTAGTTCATTACAAATAATGATTACAATTCACAACAATGTGTTAAAAGAATAAAGAGAAAGAATAAGAATGTAAAGAAAATAAAACAAAAAATACCCAATCGAACATACCAATGTTTTTAAACTTTCAAAATGTAGAAAAAGTATAGGTTTCTATATGGAGCACAGAAATTTTATAATTATCCGCATACCTATTGTAGTTTTAAGATTCAAGAGGAATGTGGTGTAATTTTTATCAAAACTGAACAAATTGGATCACCAACAACACATAAAATAGATTACAACGTTAAATATAAAATGTCTTATATGTAAAGGATTCAACTTAGATAATACAATGAAACGGCTACATTTTTGGTTTTCACATGCATATATGATGCCAATTTATCAATTTACCTGTGTGGTATGAAAACTTGGAACCTTTAAGTTAAGAATGTGATAAGATGAACATGAAAATTGTAACAATAGCTATTCATTGACAAATCCTTTCATATTGCAGATAGTTATTGGATGTATGGAGAAGATATTTTTCTAAAAAATTTGCCAACAAGATGGATTGGAAAATTCGCTATGGTTAAAATAAAAGTTGCATGATCGAGTGAATGAATTGACTATATTAGACACAAATGATTATAAGAGGTGAAATAAAAGATATGATGTTTTGGATCAAAATGCATATTTGTGTACAATAGGTCAACACAAAGGGATTTCGTATGAGACTAAAGCATGCATAGAATCTATCCGTCCATAGATAAAAGTCAACAGAAATGCTAAATGGATTAATTATAATTATTATAACGAACAATGAATTTCAAGTAAACCTCAGAAGTATTTGAAATGAATAAAGATTTGAAAGTAATGTTTAATAATAATGCTGGTAAAGATGACTGGTCGTGCAATGGGTTTAATCTAAATTTAGGGGAATAGTTATTTTAATATTAAAGATAGGAATTAGTACAATCTTAGTGCTAATTATAATTTCCTTTTTGACATGTTGTGTCCTGCGGCTGGGAAGCATTGGTGGACTCGCAAGATGATGAAAAGAAATGGACATGAAGCCAAGCAAACAATTCGTCCAGCTCCAAATGGCTTCAGAGGACATGTCTCCCCGCCTCCCACTGAACTGACTGTTGTTAGTAGGCCAATGGAGGCAGAGGGGGTTTAGTGGCCACTGGAGATCTGGTAACAAAGTGGAAAGTGACATGAACCAAAGGAAAGCCCTCCTCCAGAACTTCGTTTTGCCCCAACGAACACTACTCTGTTTTAAACGTTACAATAAAAGAAGAAATTCATTGAACTGAACTGAACTTGGTTTAAGACATTACAGTATATTATTTTATTCCTAGCTTTATTTTGAATATATTCATCTATAACAGGCATCATCGTGGACTTTTGATGCAGGACTTTTATATTCAATCAACGGCCGAAGCATTTAATCCATTTTAAGTTTATGCACCATGAAGTATTTATCAGTGTTTAATGTTTTTATCATTTTTCTTGTATGCGTATTTTGTATATCATTCATTCTTTATGCATTTATGATTTTACTATTGTTCTAGCATTCATTCTTGTACATTTATTTTTGAATGTCATTTATCCTTAATGATTGTATTCTTGTAAATTTCTTTTTAGGTTTCATTATTTTATCATTTTTATCATTTTATCCTTTTAGCATTTTAGCATTTCTTTTTCTTATTATCAATTAGTATTTTACAATTTATGTTTATTAGTTTAAGTTTAGCAGTCTAGTATAACCTCATTTTGCAAAGGCTATGTTCGCTAATGATTTTATCCTTCATGTGTTCAATTAGTTTCACAAAGGTTGGGCTTTACCATAAGTCTTATAAGATAATTGCATGAGGTAAGAGGTAAGAGTTAGCCACATGACCGATAAAGGTCTCTAACAATTGGTGGATGCCGCCACTCCTGGCCCATGGTGGGAGCTCTCGACAGTCCCAAGGAGAGATTTTTCCTGCTAATTAATGCCAGCAGCAGGTTTTCGGCTCCTTGAGGAGTGGAAGCATCTGCCTTCATAGATTAGAATTAGGTAAGATAAATCCGTCATACCTTAAAGCCTTACATACAGTCTAGCTTAGTTTCTAGTTTAAGATTACACTTAAGGTGAATAGCTAAATTTTGTTAAAATATCGCAAATTGTTGGTATATAGCTTTTTATTTCTTTTTTCTGTTCTTTTTATTATGTTAACCTTTATTAACTTCACCATTATTATGCATGCAGCACTGAAAAAAAAACCTTAGTCAGCCTTAGATTGAGATTTATCTTGGATAAATAAGGGAGGATTGTAGGTTTTGTTATATGTATTTGTAGGGCATTACAGTCTGTCCAGAAATCCAACACTCGTTGGACAGAGCACATACAAAAGTTCAGGAGTTCATAGAACATCTGGTGAGAACCAGAATAACAAAGTCATTAATCCTAAATTTGTGTTCCTCCATGCAAGGGAAAAACTCTTACCCTCTGACAAGAAACTGCTTATGTTCGTGCAATGTTTCCTTTTAAGGAAATACACTGTCCTTGCCCTTCCCAAAACTGTTTTCAGTTCTTCCCTTACGGGAAAGAACAGACCCTTTTTCTTACATAACCATGACGTCAAAAGAAGGTATAAATGAAACTACATGCTATTCTGAGGACACAGATTAGATTCGATTCGGTATAGACTGTTCAGCTGTATGTTCTGTATTAAAAGAGTTCTCTTGCTGGCAAAGGAAGAAAGGTCTCGTCTCAAATTATTCAATATGAGGACCAGTTCGCCTCAACAATACGCTCAAGATGGAACAAAAAAAAATCAGCAAACCTTTTTATATGTACAGTATACATATGTCATTGTTAACGAGATTAGCAAATATATAACCTATGAATAATTTATCCATGACTTGTCCCCAGCTTATACAAAACTTATACGAGTTTATGGCAGTGTCTTTTGACTTATGCAGAGCTTACGACTAGTCAGTCAGTCAGTAACAGCAGGATGCAGAGCCTTGTGAACAGACTCCAACACCTCAATATCCTGCCAGGTTGGGATAAGGGAGCGTGCATAACAGTCACCTGACAGACCTGAGAAATGGCTTTGAGCTGCTCTAGCACCCTGGCAATCATTTCTTTGGATCCCCATCTTGTTGGACATTCAGTGATGAGGCTGTGTTCAGAAAGTTTGAGCTCCCTCTTCAGTCATTGCTGCTGCCTTCTTCTTCCAACTGTGGGAGAATTGCTCTTAACACTCTGTCATCCTTTAGTGCATGTCCTGTAATACAAAATTTAAAATTAATACACACATTCACATCATCCACTCTCACACGCATGCAAAAATTGAGGACCAGAAAAATCTTCTCACTTTGTTAGTTAAAAACAATGTAC
>JBBPBX010006301.1:0-29446 GCA_038048925.1 Garcialebias charrua
CTCCTCAATCCCACTAGCATGTCTTCCACTGAGAACGCGGAGCCTGGGGACTTTGGGTCGGGCTCTCCAATCTCTGGTGCTGAGGTCACCGAGGTGGTTAAAAAGCTCCTCGGTGGCAGGGCCCCAGGGATGGGTGAGATTCGCCCCGAGTTCCTTAAAGCTCCCCTGAAAATCATCTTTGAACTTTCCATAAAATGGCACAACATATATATATATTAAGATTGAACTATGATCGTTTTTGCTAAAACAATGTTAAATGAATGAAAATTCCTCTCAAAAATAGTTTAAAATTAGCGCCGTTTTTTTACACGGTAAATCCGGGTTTTTCCGGTCACGTGACTGTGACGTCACATCCAGACTCTGCTCCAACGCGCACATTGAATACAATGGAGAAAGATACAAACGCATCCGTCGAATTTAGCCATTTAAAACTTTAGATTTTAGCGATTTGGCTTCAGTTCGTGAAGCAGAAGTTATTTTTAGTGATAAACAACAAACAGCAGGGTTTCTTTTGTCCGTGCTGCTTTTTTTTTCAGGAGAGGTTTCACATTCATGAAGTGAGCAGCAGGTGTCAGCAACGGACGGATGAACAAACGGATGGATGAAGATGCATCTAAACTTGTTTTTGTTGTAAAGAAATGTAAATTTACAATAAATAATATAGAATGCTTAATTGTTGATGGATAAAAATACACAAATAAAAACTAGTCAAAAATATAAAAGCATTTGGCACAATCTGCAGCTTAAATAATATTTCATACAAATATAAACCTTTACCCATTTTAATGACAACTGAAGAAGTCAAAAGGAAGCTGGCTTTTTATTGTTTTATTGTTTGACGTATAAACTACTGTTTTTATATTTATTTATATATACTGTAGTGAACATGTAACCATGCAACGTACAACAGTGGAAATATGAATGGTGTTTTTCAGAACGTATGTTTGAATAAACTTCTAGAATAAACCAGATAATTTAAAAAGGACTCATGTTTTTAGACTATAAATTAATTTTGAATGATTATTAGATAAATTAATACTGTATTACAGTTTCAGTGCTCTGTAAGAGTTATCCCGATAGCGTTGCTGACACCTGCTGCTTACTTCATGAATGTGAAACCTCTCCTGAAAAAAAAGCAGCACGGACAAAAGAAACCCTGCTGTTGTTGTTTATCACTAAAAATAACTTCTGCTTCACGAACTGAAGCCAAATCGCTAAAATCTAAAGTTTTAAATGGCTAAATTCGACGGATGCGTTTGTATCTTTCTCCATTGTATTCAATGTGCGCGTTGGAGCAGAGTCTGGATGTGACGTCACAGTCACGTGTGTTATGTACCCCAGAGTTTTTAATGTGTTTAAAAACAACAGTCTATCAGCTGACTGTTCCCTCCTGTTTTTTTTTTTGCTGCTGTAGTCTGCTACAGCCTGCTGGTTCAGGAAGAACTCACTTTTTTTTACTCATCCAAGTCCTTAATCAGGCTTAATTGGGCAGCACAGGTGTTCACCTGTAGCTCATGCCTTTATATCTCACAAGCAGTACCTTGAGCAAGGTGGAGACTTGATGGAGCAGGATCTGGCTTGCTGATCAAGTGTGAGAGCTGGACTTTTGGAACAAGGTCTTGTTGAAGACACCCCAAGGTAATTAACCAAGTGTTGAGAGACAGTTTTAGAGTTGTATGATATGCTAACACAGAGAGACCTCCACCCTCTCTAGTTGTTAGTATGTGTGCTCCAGGGGAAGTAGTAGTTGAGCTGTTTAGTGCTCTAAAATGACTCTGGCTGCCTAAAGCAGAGTGTTGTGTGGGTTGAGGCACCTTAAGTGCTAGCAGTGATTTAGTTTTGGACTTAGGAGGATTGTAGTTGTGTTTGAGCCTATGAAGCTTAAATGAGTGACACTTAGGCCAGTGTTTGTTCAGCTGTCCTGAAGGAGGACAACTGTGGTCCACTGTGAGGAGGACTGTTAATTGCTTTTTACTCTTTTTGTCTATTTATTTGTACTTTTGATAGGTGAGGTTTGGTAGCCTAGTTTTCGTATTTATTTCGTATTTTTACTTTTGGTAAGTGAGGACCTTATTGGTTATAGGTAGATCGTCACCTGGGGAAGCACTACGGCCCTATATTGGGGTTGGGTTTGCCTGGGTGGCGTTTTCTTATGTTTGGCCAGACTCACCTATCCATCTTTCCTTTGTACTTTCTTTCTTTAGTTTTTTTTAGGGCGCTGTTCCAGGAGAAGACCCTCCAGGCCTGGTGGGAGAAGCCAGAAGGGACCTCACAGCTTGGTCGCCCTTGGTTTTAGTTAATACAATTTCTGTTAAAACTTTTTCTGTGTTCAGTGTCCATGAATATGTTTTGACTGTTTTATGATTGTAACATATTTAATGGGATGCTCGTCCGGGATTTTCAACAAGACAGGAGCTAGTTTGTTAACCTTTTGGAAGAAGCAGTATTTGATGGGCTCACATATGAGCTAGTGTTTTGGTAGAGGTAATCTGCTGTGGTGATGGCTGTTTTGTGGTAGTGTTTTCGTTCATAGTTGAGTTGAATCAGCTCAGGGAAGCTGCTGATTTGTTGAGCGCTTACAGCTGTCTGTTTGAAATTGATCGTAGCACACAGTGTTCAATTACAGTCCAGCTGTTTTGATATTGTTGTAATCAGTAACTGTTTGTGAACATGGAGTTCCATTTAGACAGTTTTGTAGAGGATCCTACAGTTGAAGCTCTAGCTAACTGCACAAAAGAGCAGTTGTTGTGTGTAGCAGAACATTTTGAGTAGATAAACGTACTAGGAGGGAGGCAATAGAAAATGAACTGGTCGCAGAGTTAGCTCGTCTTGGGGTTTTTTCTGCTGCAATGATTGCAGAAAGTCCTGTGAGGACTCCAGCATCTTATACGCTAGATAAAGAGATCCGTTTAAAAGAGCTTGAACTGGAAATGCGAAAAGCAGAGCTTGAGAGGGAAGCTAAGAGAGAAGCTGCAGCAGCTGCTGAGAGAGCTGCTGAAGCCACGGTTAGAGCCGCTGAGTTGGCTCAACAAACTGCTCTAAGGGAGAAAGAAATGTTACTTGAACAGGAGCAAAGAAAAATGAAGTGGGAAGCTAAAATACGCATGAAGGAGCTAGAACTTGGAGCTAATCCTTCTCAACCAACTATGCCTATTTTTGATGTGAGTAACAATTTATCATTTGTACCTTCATTCAATGAGAATGACGTAGACAATTTTTTTGTCTTGTTTGAGAAAAAAGCATAAACTTTTAAGTGGCCTGAACACGTTTGGCCATTGCTGTTGCAATGTAAATTAACTGGGAAAGCTCAAGATACTTATGCGTCTCTTTCGATAGATGATAGTAATAATTACACAAAATAAAAGAAGCTATTTTGCGGGCATATGAGTTAGTCCCTGAAGCATACAGGCAAAAGTTCCGGAAGTTAAAGAAACTCGAGAATCAGACTTATGCTGACTATATGAGGGAAAAAGAAATCCTCCTTAATCGTTGGTGTGCAGCTAGTTCTGTAACTAATTATGAATAGTTTAAGAAGGTGTCCTACCCTCTGATGAACTTGAGATGATTAAAACACAGCTACCTATACGCGGTTTTAGAATGCAGGATTTTAATGTTCCTTTAACCAGAGTAGTAGTCCATTCTGAGTTATGTTCTGAAGAAGTCGTGGTAGGACTACGACCAAGTTTTCCCATCTCAGGAATCGCTATGATCATGGAAAATGATTTGGCTGGAGGACGAGTGCTTGTTACTCCTGATGTAACAACCATCCCAGTGCTGAGAACTCAACCAGATGAATTATCACGTACGTTCCCTGATGTTTTTACGTCATGTGCTATGACCAGAGCAGCTTATAAACCTCAACAAAAAGAAGAAGCTGATGCTGACATTGACTTGAGCTATAGTTTCATGATGAGTTCTGAAGAAGAACAAGTTCCTGTAAAAACGGAAATCTTTGTAGAAGAGCTAGATGAAACTAAACTGTCATTGTCTAGACAACAGCTGATTGAGTTGCAGAAAAAAGATGAAACATTAAAGAACCTGTTTTCTGATAACCTGCCTGATGATCCTACCTTATTAACCATGGGATACTTTTTGAAACATGGTGTGTTAATGCGAAAATTGACTCCTTTAACAGTTCGTCCTGATGAGGTATGGCATCAGGTAATACAAATTGTACTTCCCACGTCTTATCGAGCTGAGGTATTACGTTTAGCTCATGACAATCCTTTAGCTGGTCATTTAGGAATCAGAAAAACATATGACTTCATATAGCGTCATTTCTTTTGGCCTAGCCTAAAGAAAGATGTTGTTCAGCATTGTCATCGTTGTCATGTTTGCCAAGTTGCTAATAAACCAAATCAAGTAATACCCCTTGCACCTCTACATCCGATACCGGCTGTAGCTGAACCTTTTGAACGTGTCATAGTCGATTGTGTTGGTCCATTACCTAGAACCAAAGCTGGGAACAAGTTTTTAGTCACTGTAATGTGTACTTCCACTAGATTCCCTGAAGTCTTTGCTATGCGTAAAATAACTACTCCTGTGGTAGTCAAAGTGCTCACTAAGTTCTTCTCTCTGTTTGGACTACCTCGTGTAGTGCAAACAGATCGAGGTAGTAACTTCATGTCAAAAATATTTGCACAAGTTTTAGAACAGTTGAACATTAAACATACCTGTTCTACGGCCTATCACCCTGAGAGCCAAGGTGCTCTTGAACGTTTTCATCAAACCTTGAAAACCATGCTACGCACATACTGTTTAAAGTTTGAGAAAGATTGGGATGAAGGCATACATTTACAAATGTTTGCAATTCGGGAAGTAATTCAAGAATCTCTAGGTTTTAGTCCTGCTGAGCTGGTGTTCGCTCACAGTGTTCATGGCCCTTTAAAGCTTTTAAAAAGAGAAATGGTTGTGTGATAACACCGATAAAAACTTGTTGGATTATGTCAGTGATTTTCGTTTTAAGCTGAAATGAGCATGTGAAATTGCCTAGAAAAACATGCAAGTCGTACAAGCTAAGATGAAGTCTCTTTTTGACAAAAAAGTTGTGGAAAGAACATTTCAACCTGGAGACAAAGTGTTAACCTTACTTCCTGTCCTAGGCTCAAGCTTGCAAGCTCATTATTGTGGTCCATATGTTGTGAAAGATAAAATATCTGATCGTGATTACATGATCACTACCCCTGACAGAAAGCGTGGTTCGAGACCAGAGGTGTCAAGTAACGAAGTATAAATACTTCGTTACTTTACTTAAGTACAAATTTTCGTTATCTATACTTTAGTAAAGTAATTATTTTTCAGCCTACTTTATACTTCTACTTCTTACATTTTCACGCAATTACTGGTACTTTCTACTCCTTACTTTTTAAAAATAGCCTCGTTACTTTTCTTTCATTTTGCCGTTTTTTTTTTGTAGAATATAGATATTCACGCAGGACTTTCCAAAAATTGAACATAAATATCGCAGCCGTCACTCACCAGTGTTGCCAGATTGGGCGGTTCACCGCGATTTTCCTTCTCACTTTTGCGGGTAAAGAGTGCTTTGGGTGGGTGGGACTCTATCTGGCAACACCGGTCACACCGGTGTTTACGCGTGTGCCTTTACATCCGGGGCAGCGTCGGCAGCGCCGGGACCCTCCATGTCAATGTAGAGGCGTCTGCGGCACCCTCCATCAGTAGTTGGGGCGTCTTCTATAGCAACTTCATCCGGCGAAGCCATGCTGTCCGTGACGCTGACTTGCTAGGGGCTCTGCTAGCGCTAGCATTAGCGTCTCGCGAGACAACGTTACCTCTCAACGAGAGATATCGCGGGAGTTTAATATCGCGAGATCTCGTACAACGAGATCTCGTTACATGCCTAATATTGAGGTAAGCTGAAAGTTTTTTTTTTAATCAGTCAGTTGATTACTGACTTCTAGTGACCTAGTAACATACTAATGTTGTATAATGTTTTCTATGGTTAGGAGGTACTAGCCATGGAACTAGCTACATGCTCTGGGTTTGCTTGCTAACATTGTTTCTCTTTTTTATTCAGATTTAAAACATATTTTCTTTCTGTCAGAGTTTTCACTGAACTTAACAAAGTTTTACTTCATAGACTACGTTCACACTGCAGGCAAATGCTCAATAATACCCCTATACAGTATGGTTATTTTAATATATTTAAATTTGCATTTAAATGTGTCTATTTTCAATGGGCATATATGCAGTTAAGACAGGTAGCTTAGTGCACCCCTAGTTTTTCAACATTAACAATATAATATAATCTAGTCTAAAAAAATGATTTTTGTGGGGGAGGTGGGGTTGTATACAATAGTATGTGTGGTGCGGCCTAAGCATTTGTCTTTGTTGTTGCTTTTTCTTACGCTACTTTTACTTTTATACTTTTAAGTAGTTTTGAAACCAGTACTTTTTTACTTTTACTTGAGTAAAAAGCTAGAGTTGATACTTCTACTTCTACAGAAGTAATTTTAAATCCCAGTATCTATACTTCTACTTGAGTAATGAATGTGAATACTTTTGACACCACTGTTCGAGACTGTGTCATGTTAATATGATCAAATCATACATTGAATCAGTTGATAACAACAACGTAGATTCGGTATGTGCTGTTAATATACCAAAGACTGTTGAAAACAAACTGGAGTTGTCCATCGCTGAAAGCACTGAAAGTGTAGAAAATGAGGAAGACTGTTTTCTTCATGAAAAGATGGAAGGAAAGCTCCCTAACTCTCACTATTTAACAAACTTAGATGTGTTATTTACTCATCTTGATGATAATAAAAAAGAAGACCTAAAACATTTAATCATCTCGAATAACTTTTTGTTTTCAGACATATCTACTACTCGAATACAAGTGATACAACATGACATTGACGTGGGTGACGTCTCGCCAATAAAACAGCACCCTTATAGAATAAATCCTAAGAAACGACAACAGTTAAAAGAACAAGTTAAATACATGTTGGATAACGACTTGGCAGTACCTAGCCATAGTGCTTGGAGCTCGCCATGTCTGTTAGTCCTTAAACAAGGAAGAAGTGACAGATTCTGTACTGATTACAGAAAGGTCATTGCGGTAACAAAACCAGACTGTTACCCATTACCTAGGATGGAAGACTGTGTAGACCATATTGGAGCTGCACAGTTCGTCACTACACTTGATTTACTAAAAGGATACTGGCAAGTGCCCTTAACTGACCGTGGTCAGGAGATCTCTGCCTTTGTCAACCCTGATGCATTTTTACAGTATACTGTAATGGCATTTGGAATGCGAAACCCTCCTGCCACATTTCAGAGACTTGTGAATGTCGTACTATCTGAACTTAAATTTTGTGAGACTTACTTGCATGATGTTGTGGTCTTTTCCAACACTTGGGAGGATCACCTGAAACATTTTCAGATTGTGTTTTCTCGCCTACAAATAGCAAACTTGACTATCAATCTGTCCAAGTGTCAATTTGGTCATACCACTGTAACCTATCTAGGAAAAAAAGTTGGAGGAGGTCAGGTACGTCCAGTGGAGGCGAAGGTAGAATCTATTCTAACCGTTCCTGTTCCCTCTACAAGAACTGAGTTGAGACGATACTTAGCTATGATTGGATACTACAGAGGGTTTTGTAAAAACTTCTCCTCTATAGCAGCTCCTCTAACAGACCTCCTTAGTCCTAAGGTGAGTTTTAAATGGACTGACTCATGTCAAACAGCATTTGAGCAAACAAAAAAGCTGTTAACAAACGTTCCGGTGTTATCTGCTCCTCGCTTTGATATTCCATTCAAAGTGGCTGTGGATGCCTGTGACACTGGGGTAGGAGCTGTCCTTCTTCAGGAGGATACTGATCTCGTACTTAAAAAAAAAATTGAATAGTTACCAAAATAATTATTCAACTATTGAAAAGGAGGCCTTGGCCCTGATTTTAGCCATGGAACACTTTGAGGTATATGTTGGAGGTTCTTGTGACCCAGTGGTCATTTTTACTGATCACAACCCTCTAATATTTTTAAACAGAATGCGCAATAAAAACAGAAGACTAATGGGTTGGTCCTTAAGACTACAACCATTCAACATCTCTATCCAGCACATAAAGGGTAAAGATAATGTTGTAGCCGATGCACTCTCTCGCCTCTGAGTTCCTGAAGTGATTGTTTTTTTTTGTATGGGAGATATGTTGTGTCCTTATACGACACTTGAACATTTTCCCCCATTCAAAAATCTGGCCATGGGGGTGTTATGTACCCCAGAGATTTTAATGTGTTTAAAAACAACAGTCTATCAGTTGACTGTTCCCTCCTGTTTTTTTTTTTTTTGCTGCTGTAGTCTGCTACAGCCTGCTGGTTTAGGAAGAACTCACTTTTTTTTACTCAGCCAAGTCCTTAATCAGGCTTAATTGGGTAGCACAGGTGTTCACCTGCAGCTCATGCCTTTATATCTCACAAGAAGTACCTTGAGCAGGGTGTAGACTTGATGGAGCAGGATCTGGCTTGCTGATCAAGTGTGGGAGCTGGACTTGTGGAACAAGGTCTTGTTGAAGACACCCAAGGTAATTAACCAAGTGTTGAGACAGTTTTAAAGTTGTGTGATATGCTAACACAGAGAGACCTCCACCCTCTCTAGTTGTTAGTGTGTGTGCTCCAGGGGGAGTAGTAGTTGAGCTGTTTAGTGCTCTAAAATGACTCTGGCTGCCTAAAGCAGAGTGTTGTGTGGGTTGAGGCACCTTAAGTGCTAGCAATGATTTAGTTTTGGACTTAGAAGGATTGTGGTTATGTTTGAGCCTAGGAGGCTTAATTGAGTGACACTGAGGCCAGTATTTGTTCAGCTGTCCTGAAGGAGGACAACTGTGGTCCACTGTGAGGAGGACTGTTAATTGCTTTTTTTCTCTTTTTGTCTATTTATTTGTACTTTTGATAGGTGAGGTTTGGTAGCCTAGTTTTCGTATTTATTTCGTATTTTTACTTTTGGTAAGTGAGGACCTTATTGGTTATAGGTAGATTGTCACCTGGGGAAGCACTATGGCCAGGGACGGCTGGTATAAGTGGGCTAGTGGGGCTAAGCCCTTCCTGGTATTATATAATTATAATATAATTATATAATTATAAACAATTTATAAATAACAACTTAAAAATAAACAGAATTTAAAAATAATGTGTCTTATTTAGTGAAATTTACAACAAAAACTGGTGCTAAACCATCTGGGGTCGTTCTGCAGGGCTAATTTTTCACAGCCCATTTTAATTCAATGTCTCTTTGGTTCAGAATGATTGACATGCGTCTCGCCACGCCCCCTCAGTTTGCGGCTCATTGGGGCTAATTCTGGTCAGCCCAGGATCAGCCCAATGCCACAGAAATGAGCCAGTTAGGGTGGACGTACAATAACGTGCTTCAAACCCAAGTTTATGTGGGTGTGGTTTAACACACACACACGCGGCCGGCTTCACGTCATGGAGGAGGCGGGGCTTCTGAGCTCAGGGTTCTGTGAGCTTCGGAGCTGTGCACGAGGAAGTGACAGCGCTAAAGAAAGTGCAGTGATTCAGTTATTTTTTTCTCCTGATTACATTTCTGATCAAGGAAGGCTTTCTCTGGCAATGATCTCCATGGAGAGAGACTGTTTAACACTGAAAGCTGGCGACAAGGAAGACTTGCAGAAAAAAGTTGTCTTTGTTCAGAAGGAGTGGCTCATGGGCTTCATTTATTTATTTTTATTTATTCATTTTACATTAAAAACCAGAAGAAAAATAAAAAAAATCTCATGAAAGAATACGAAGAAATCTTTTTTTTATCTGCCCCTTTTTCAAAAACAAAACAAGTTCAAACAATCAATTAAAACAATAATTATCTATAAGTAACAGAGCAAAAAGAGTAACATCACAATCTACAAATATCTAGAACATTAAACACTGAACTGAAAGTTTTAGTATTTTGTTAACAATTTAGTTTTGATCTTTTTTTTAAACATAAGCACAGAGTTTACATTTTTAACATCATTTCCAAAACTAGTCCACAATTCAACTCCCTGTATTGAAATAAACCGTCCCTTCAAACTAGTTCTACCTTGGCTTTGCAAAAATTTCAGTTCCATTTAGACTGTAGCAGCTTTCTCTCTTAACAAAATACATTTGAACATTTGAGGGTTCTATTACTAACAAAATATTATAGTCCACCAAATCATGAAACTTCAGTCCTTTGAGTTTTTTAAATAATATATTAGATAGATGACAGTAAGGCTTTCTTGTAATAATTCTCACAGCTCTTTTCTGTAAAATAAAAATAGGATTTTGTTATAGTTTAATTTAATTTATAAGTAAAGGTAACACTAAAATTATTTTTTTCTCCAAATTAAATGTGTTTTTATGTGTGATACAGTTTGCATGTGTAAAGATTGCTGATATGAGATTTTAAAAACACAACCCGTTAATTGCTGCCAATCAAATGGCAAATAAACTACTCTGTAGGGTTCATGTATTATAAAATAATAAAATAATGCTATCCAAAGTGTACATTATACGTGTGTGTGTGTGCGCGTGTGTGTGTAAATTAGCCCACCCTAAAAATATCACCACCAGCCGTCACTGACTATGGCCCTATATTGGGGTTGGGTTTGCCTGGGTGGCGTTTTCTTATGTTTGGCCAGACTCACCTATTCATCTTTCCTTTGTACTTTCTTTCTTTAGTTTTTTAGGGCGCTGTTCCAGGAGAAGATGCTCTAGGCCTGGTGGGAGAAGCCAGAAGGGACCCCAACAGCTTGGTTGACCTTAGTTTTAGTTAATCAAATTTCTGTTAAAACTTCTTCTGTGTTCAGTGTCCATGAATATGTTTTTGACTGTTTTACGGTCGTAACAATAAATATATATATATATCAGGGAGAGCAGCATGGTGGAGTAACTGGTAGAGCTATTGCCTCGCAGTGAGCAGGTCCCCGGTTCAAATCCCAGTCTGGAGGCCTTTCTGGCTGGAGTTTGCATGTTCTCTCTGTGCATGCATAGGTTTTCTCCTGATACTCCAGTTTCCTCCCACAGTCCAAAAACATGCATGTTAGGCTGATTGGTAACTCTAAATTGTCCCTAGGTGTTAGTGAGAGAGTGAATGGTTGTTTGTCTCATTTGTCTCTATGTGTCCCTGTGATGGACTAGAGACCTGCCCAGGGTGTCCCTCGCACTGTGAATGCTGGACATGGGCACCGGCGACCCCCATGACCCAAAAATGGAAGAAGCGGGTAAAAGATAATGGATGGATGATTTGAGGGATTTTTTCATTACTTATTTTATTTTATTTATTTACTCATTTATTTTTTGTGGGGTTGGATTGATCACTGGGGGCCAAGGCCACCACTGGCTATTTTCTAGCTCCTTCATTGCACCTGGTGGTGGATAAATTAACCCACTCCACTTGAAAGGATCCATCACTCTGCATTGCCTCAAACCAAAAATAAATAAAATAAACAACAACAAAAACCTAACCAACAAACCAACAAACAATCAAGCAAACAAACATCTATCTGTTATTCTCCACAGTGTAACTCCTATCCTCTTCAATATCTTGCATGAAAAACATTGAGGTTTACCTGTATTCTCTGTTTAATTCCAATCCAGAAAAACAATCTGAGAAACTATAAACATTCATTAGTCAGATCCTGCAGTGATGGCAGACATTGGCATACTTTATTAAACTCTGCTTGTATAACATGTCCTACGGAAGCGTATTGTAGTCATACATGGAATTTTTTTGAGCTTATGTAGTAATAACGTGATGCGTATGTAGTAATAACGTGATACTATGTAGTAATAATGTTATACTATGTAGTAAAAACGTGATAGTATGTAGAAATAACGTGATACGTATGTAGTAAAAACGTGATACTATGTAGTAAAAACGTGATACTTTTATAGTACAGGTAGTCCCCGACTTACGAGCGAGTTCCGTTCCTGCGAGGTGCTCGTAAGATGAAAATTCGTAAGTTGGAACACTAAGCACATGTTCTCGTAAGTCCGGAATTTCGCTCGTAAGTTGGAACGGTTTTGCTAGCGCAACTACGAACACTCGTTTTTCATCGAAAAACTGCTTACTAGTGCATAAAAATGATCGGAAACGTGTGTCCACATGTTTAGCTAACGAACTGTGGTGAAAAAACACAGAAAAACTCGGTATTTTTTGCGTTTTTTCCAAAAATTCGCCAGCTCGTAAGTCCGGAACCTCGTAAGTGAGAGCGCTCGTAAGTCGGGGACTGCCTGTAATAACGTGATAAGTATAGATGTAGCATGCCCGTAGCCAGTATTTTAGGAGGGGCGGTTCCTTTAAATATATAGTAGACCTGCAAAAAGCAATATGCCTCGGTGGCACACTGGAAAGCGTGTCTGCTTTCCGCTCCAACAACCTGGGTTCGATCCTGACTTTGTTGAACTTATTATACTTTTATTTATTTATTGGATCTTCTTCTTCTTCTTTCGGCTTTTCCCTTTTCAGGGGTCGCCACAGCAAGTCATCCTCCACCTCACTCTGTCCTCTGCATCCTTTGTCCTCACTCCAACTACCTTCATGTCCTCTCTAACTGCATCCATATATCTCCTCTTTGGCCTTCCTCTGTGTCTTTTTCCTGGCAGCTGCATTTCTAACATCCTTCTACCAATATACCCACTGTCCCTCCTCTGGACATGTCCAAACCATCTCAGTCTGGCCTCCCTAACTTTATCTCCCAGTTGTTCAACATGTGCTGTACCTCTGATTATCTCATTCCTGATCTTATCCATCCTTGTCACTCCTAAGGAGAACCTCAGCATCTTCATTTCTGCTACTTCCAGTTCTTTCTCCTGTCTTTTTGTCAATGCCACTGTCTCCAGACCATACAACATAGCTGGTCTCACCACTGTCTTGTAAACTTTTCCTTTGACCTTTGCTGACACCTTTTTGTCACAAATCACTCCTGAAACTTTTCTCCATCCGCTCCATCCTGCCTGGACTCTCTTCTTCACCTCTTTACCACATTCCCCATTTTCCTGGACAGTGGACCCCAAGTACTTGAAGTCCTGCACCTTTGTGACCTCTGCTCCTTGTAGCCTCACTGTTCCACTGGCCTCCCTCTCATTCACACACATGTACTCTGTCTTACTACGGCTGACTTTCATTCCTCTTCTTTCAAGTGCATACCTCCACCTCTCCAAGTTCTCTTCCACTTGTTCCCTGTTCTCACCACATATCACAATGTCATCTGCAAACATCATAGTCCATGGGGATTCCTGCCTGACCTCATCTGTTAGTCGGTCCATCACCAGAGCAAACAAGAAGGGGCTCAGAGCCGATCCTTGATGCAATCCCACCTCCACCTTGAAGCTATCTGTCACTCCTACAGCACATCTCACCACTGTCCTGCTGTCTTCATACATGTCCTGTACCAGTCTAACATACTTTTCTGCCACTCCAGATTTCCTCATGCAATACCACACCTCCTCTCTTGGCACCCTGTCATATGCTTTTTCTAAATCCACAAACACACAATGGAGTTCTTTCTGACCCTCTCTGTACTTCTCTATCAACATCCTCAAAGCAAAGATGGCATCTGTGATGCTCTTTCTTGGCATGAAACCATACTGCTGCTCACAGATAGTGGAGTTGGATAGTCACCTCTTGTCTAAGCCTTGTTTCTACAACTCTCTCCCAGATCTTCATTGTGTGGCTCATCAACTTAATTTCCCTTTAGTTGCTACAACTCTGTATATCACCCTTGTTCTTAAAAATGGGAACCAGCACACTTCTTCTCCATTCATTCATTCATTCATTCATTAGTCAGGTAAATCTCATTGAGCCTCGAGGGCTCATTTACAAAAGCGACCTGCTACAAACTAAAAATGAGAACAGCACACTTCTTCTCCATTCTTCAGGCATTTTCTCACCCTCAAATATTCCATTAAATATTTGAGTCAAAAACCTCACTGCCATCTCTCCAAGACATTTCCAAACCTCCACTGGTATGTCATCAGGTCCTACTGCCTTCCCCTTCTTCATTCTTTTCAGAGCTTTCCGGACTTCACCCTCACTAATCTTTCCCACTTCCTGGTCCACAGTTTCTATGACCTCCACTCTTCTTTCTCTTTCATTCTCTTCATTCATTAGCTCCTCAAAGTAATCCTTCCATCTTCCCATCACACTCTCCTCACTTGTTAGAACATTCCCATTCCCATCTTTAATAAGCCTAACCTGTTGCACATCCTTTCCAGCCTGATCCCTCTGTCTTGCCAATCGGTACAAGTCCTTCTCGCCCTCTTTAGTGTCCAGTCTCCCATACAACTCATTGTACGCCCTCTGCTTTGCCTTAGCTACTTCCCTCTTTGCTCTATGTCCCATCTCCTTATATTCCTGTCTCCTCTCTTCAGTCCTCTCACTGTCATATTTCTTCTTGGCTAATCTCTTTCTTTGAATGGCGTCCTGCACTTCACTATTCCACCACCAGGTTTCCTTATCATCCATTCTCTGTCCAGATGACACACCAAGTACCTTCCTACCTGTCTCTCTAATTACTGTTGCTGTAGTAGCCCAGTCACTTGGAAGCTCTTTCTTACCACCCAGAGCCTTTAACAGCTCGTCTCTGAATTTCTCACAACATTCTTCCTTCTTTAGCTTCCACCATTTGGTCTTCTTCTCTGATTTTACTCTTTTTCTCTTCTTCGCAACAACAGTCATTCTACACACAACCATCCGATGCTGTCTGGCCACGCTCTCCCCTGCCACAACCTTACAGTCTCCAATCTCCCTCAGGTTTCCTCTTCTACACAGAATGTAGTCGACCTGTGTACTCCTTCCTCCACTCTTATAGGTCACTCTATGTTCCTCCCTCTTTTGGAAATAGGTATTGACTATAGCCATTTCCATTCTCTTGGCAAAATCCACCACCATCTGTCCTTCCTGGTTTCTTTCCTTGACACCAAACCTACCCATCACTTCCTCATCCCCTCTGTTTCCTTCACCAACATGTCCATTCAGGTCTGCTCCAATCACCACTCTTTCCTCCCTGGGAATACTCTCTATCACTTCATCCAAATCTTTCCAAAATTTATCTTTCTCCTCCCCATCACATCCAACCTGTGGAGCATAACCACTGACTATGTTTAGCATCAGACCTTCTACTTCTACCTTCAGACACATCACCCTATCTGACACTCTCTTCACCTCTACTACATTCTTTGCCAACTCCTCCTTCAGGACCACCCCTACTCCATTTCTCTTTCTATCCACACCATGGTAAAACAGTTTGAACCCTGCTCCAATACTGCGAGCCTTGCTGCCCTTCCACTTGGTCTCTTGGACACATAAAACATCTACCTTTCTTCTCTGCATCATGTCAGCCAGCTCTCTACCTTTGCCTGTCATTGTCCCCACATTTAGAGTTGCAACCCTCAGTCCTACATTCTTCACTTTCCTCCTCTCCCTCTGTCTCCTGACACGTTTCCCTCCTCGGGGTCTTCGACTAACAGTAGTACAATTTCCGCCGGCACCCTGTTTGTCAACAGCACCGGTGGCGGACGTTGTTAACCCGGGCCTCGACCGATCCGGTATGGTTTCACTTTGATGAACTCGCATTATGGTTTTGGCAAGTGTTTTACATCGGATGCCATTCCTGACACAACCCTCACCATTTACCCGGGCTTGGGACCGGCACAAGAGATACACTGGCTTGTGCTCCCTAGTGGCTGATTTCATTTATTTATTGGATAAATAAAATAAAGGAGTTTGTGTTAACCACAGGTATATTAAGTCTATGGTGTTAACCGCTTTGACATTAGCAGGGTCTCCATACCTTCTCTTTCCACCTCTCTTAACACAGAACTTGTGTTGTGCGGGAAATGTGGTCCCGCCTACAACTCCAGCACAACACAAGTTCTGTTTTAAGAGAGGTGGAAAGAGAAGGTATGTGTAAGGGTGGCTCCTTCTGTCTCCGTCTGATTGGTTTTACATGTTGTCCCTCAGGTCTGCCTGTTGTTCTCATTCCCTCCGTTGGTCTTGTCTTCATGTTTATACTTGTTTAGTCTTCTTGTTTATTTTAGGTCCCCGTCAAGTACAGTCTGCATATTTCCTTCAGGTCCCCGTTTATCTTAGGTCCTCGTCTAGTACAGTCTGCATATTTCCTTTAGGTCCCCGTCTAGTTTAGTCTTCATGTTTATTCTCGTTTAGTCTTCATGATTATTTTTAGGTGCCCTTCTGGTGTAGTCTACTTGTTTTTAGGTCCCCTTCTAATCTAGTCCACATGTTTGTTTTATTATTAGTTCAACCTAGAGTACTGTCACCCTGGTTTACCTCCCACGTTTCAGAGTCAGCCTTGTTCTGTTAATTGTTCCCAGGTGTGTGTCGTTACTCCCTGTCTTGTCGGTGTGTATATATACTCTGTCTGCAGTCTGTTTGTTGTCGGGTCATTCGTCCATTTCCCCTGGTGTGTCGTGTATCTGCTTCGCTTCAGCTCCTTGGTCTGTGAGTACGTCTCTATGGTTTTGAGTTCTAGTAATCCAGCCACAGTTTGAGCTTTAAAGCCACAGTTCTAGTTTAGTCCTTAAAGCTCCATGTTTCATGTTTACTGCCACGTCAGTTTTTGATTTGTCTCATTAAAGTTTATTTGATTCTTACTCGTGCCTCTGAGAGTCTGCTGTCTGCACCATTGGACTCATTTCCTCACACACCCCGCCGATTGTGACAAAAATAAATTCTTGATACAAAGACTTAGATTAGACAATTTTGAACACAGTAATAAATCAGGAAACTTTTTAGCTAACCGACTGAAATTAAACAAAAAAAACATCTATACAGCAAACCCCCTACTTACGTACGAGTTTGGGACATAAGAACTGTTCGCAGCTCGATTCTGCCGTAGCTAGGGGATGAAAATAGCATCCCGTTCGTAGGTCCTTATTCCGTTCATAGGACGCGGAAATACAGCTAACGAGCGCCTCACACACATTTAAGCATGTACAGTAGTGTACTGTAATGTTAAACATTGCTATTCACATTTACAGAATAAATAAAAATATAATTTCTTACTTTGAGATGGTCAAAGCCGACATCTTAGGTTGCCATGCGTTGATTGTTGTCGGGCCGACCAGCGCGGCGGCCGGCGAGCTAACCACGGCAGCTGCTCAAGGCCTATGTTAGCTTCTGCTAGCCAGGCCATGAGCTGGTGTTGGAGCGGCGGTGCGGCGCGATCGGCGATCAATCTGCAGCTGCTGCTCCAGCCTGAGACGTCCACAGAGCTCACAGAGCGATTCCAGCTAGTAATTAATCCATATGATGCGATCCTGGTCACCAGTCTTCAAAGGCCGGCTCCCGGCAGCTAACCTAAAATGGCGTCCGGTGTTCTACATTAATTTGTGACCGGAGACCCCCGTGACTGAACCTAAAATGGCGTCCGGTGTTCTACATTAATTTGTGACCGTGTAAACTGAAGACCTACTTCTTGCTGCCCAAGATTGCGCAATCATGACAAAAATGATCAGAAATGATCATTTTTATCATAATTATTATTTATAAAGCCTTTAAAACAACCACAGCTGCAACAAAGTGATGTACACATGAAATTAAGAACATTTAAACACACAAAAAAAAAAAAAAATATATATATATATATTTTTTTTAATACAGTAATTTCATATTTTTATTAAATATGATACGTTCGTAGGTCCGGGCCGCCGTAGGTCGATAGAGTCGTATGTAGGGGGTCACCTGTATATGGTATTAAAGATAAATATGGAAATATAATTCATGATGAGGGGAAAGTAAACAGTGTTTTTAAAGATTTCTATAAAACTATACACTCCACAAATAAATCCATCTAATGAGGATATTAATAAATTCTTGGAGAGAATAACACTTCCAAAACTAAATATTAGTCAATCATCAAAACTAGACTCACCATTAACATTAGATGAGCTCCATGAAGCAATCAAAAGCATGCCTAATAAGAAATCTCCAGGTCCTGATGGATATCCAGTAGAATTCTATAAAAAATTCTGGGACATACTGGAACCAATATTTTACAGAGTGCTACTTGAGTCAGAGGAAAATGGCAGGCTACCAACACATATGAATTCAGCCAACATTAGTCTCCTATTAAAACCAGGCAAAGACCCAGTATTACCTACCAGTTATCGTCCAATCTCTCTTATTAATGTTGATGTTAAAATAATTTGTAAAGTCTTATCTAAAAGACTAGAGAAGATAACTCCTGTTATTATACACCCAGACCAAACCGGATTCATAAAAGGAAGACACTCAAACACAAATACACGCAGATTATATAATGTAATAGAGTATTCGTATTTTAAAAATATTGAAACAGCTATTTTTTCTTTAGATGCTGAAAAAGCATTCGATAGAGTAAATTGGAATTTCTTATTTGCTACCTTAAATAAATTTGGATTTGGGAATTACTTCATTAACTGGTTAAAAATATTATATAGTTCACCAACAGCGTGCGTCAGGACAAATAATCAAATATCTTCAAGCTTCTGTTTACAGAGGGGCACCAGGCAAGGTTGCCCACTTTCACCAGCATTATTTGCTATTTTTATTGAACCTTTAGCAGCAGCAATAAGGCAAAGTGCTGATATTAAAGGCATACACTGTAAAAACATAGAACATAAAATTAGTCTTTATGCTGACGATGTTTTACTTTTTCTTCAGAACTCAGGAAATTCAATATCTAATGTTATCAAATTAATAAACTCGTTCTCAAAAGTTTCTGATTATTCTATAAATTGGACAAAATCTACAGTTCTTCCAATAAATTGTGTGTTTAATAATTATCTCAATGAAAGACTTCCATCAGGTAACATTACACATTTGGGTATTAATATCTCTCCTAATTTGGAAGACTTATTAAAATTGAATCATATCCCACTATTAAAGAAAATTGAAGACGATCTTACTAGATGGAAATCTCTACCCATATCACTTATGGGAAGAGTTGCCTCAGTAAAATGCTGCTGCTGAGAATAAATTATTTATTTTCAATGATTCCAAATAAACCTTCAACTGAATGGTTTAATGAGTTATAAATGTACATAAAGATATTTTTTGAGAATTGTTAAAATTGGTCCAATGGTTTGTGAGCTATTTTGCTAACAGACTTGCAGATTTGACTGCAGTAGTTCATGGCAAGATTTTATGCAAGCATCTCATGAGATCAGTTAATGCTCAGAGTATCTGTCAAGGATCACTCTCAGCTACCAGGTTTTAACTCAGTATCTGTAAAACCGACAGTTATGGCCATTTTTTGTGTGTTGCAACGGTTGATAAGCTGCAGCATCCATCTTAAAATAGGTTGAGATCAAAGTTGAATCAGTTGCAAATGTACATCTAGCGATTACTTTCTGGGAGTTTCGATAAAATCGGTCCTCTAATTCATTTTACTAACAGACAGACCACAGAACACACACACACACACACACACAGACAGTGATATGGGCAAAAACATGATAGCCTTTTGCCTTCAGGGAAGGGCAATAATCACGCATACCAGCTGCTGTTGGTGCACAACACATTATCCAACAATATGCTTGATGGTTACATCACTCCTGATGTCTGGCATCCCTGCTAAACCTTTCCAACCCATCGCTGAAGAGCTGCAGACTTTTGTGGATACAATCAATGAGATATTTCTGTTGGGATCTGTCTCCTAATACATGCTCTCATTTCTGACAAAAAACATTTTAACCCTGGAAATCTTGATCTCTGTTGTCAAGGAAACCAGCCAAGTGAGAATGATCCCCATCGAGGTGTCAATCCCTGCAGCACATCGATTAAAGAAGGCCTCATCTCAGAGGTCACACTGGGCTGGTAATAAGTGTCGAGCTGAATGAAGAGGTTGCTGCGTTTGTAAAGCAACATCAGTGCTAAAGGTAAGCTGCTACTGCAGAGCTTCCCCCTCCATTGAGTACATAAGAGGTTGGAATATGTGCCTTTTGGGTTGTTTTTGGTAGATTTTGGTGATTGTTATTTTAGTCTTTTCCTTATTATTTGTGTCTTATTGTTTCAGTCTTTCCCAGGCTGTTTCCCCTGTGCCACCAGTTTACGCTCCCTCAGTCAGTTTCTGCTCCTCAGCTCCTGCCCCGCTCACTCTCACCTGTTTCCAGTTGTCCTTTTTCTCAGGCGTCTTCACTCCTCTCATCAGTCCTGTTCATAAGGTGCCACCGTGCCCTAGCTTTCATTTCACCTTTAGTGTGGCATTGTGTTGAGCTTTTTGTCATGCCCAATTCTCCTTTGAGTCTCCTTGCCATTTTCTCCAAGTTTCTGTACATTTTTATTGCCACAACAGCCTTTTTTGTTTTCCTCATTAAATGTTTAAGTTTCTCTCCGAGCTCCTTGTGTTTGTCTGATTTTCTGGGTCCAATCTCCACCAGCTAGCTCATAAAACATGAAAGAAAACTGCAAAGTATTTGGATAAAAGTAAAGTAGGTGAGCTTCAGTTAAAGTCATATTTCTAATCTATCAGTCTTCTCTTTTGTTTTTGCCATCTGAATTATTGTTCTTGTATCAGATATAATGAAAATGTTAAAATCCTTCAAAAATACTATGTTGCATCCAAGATCAAAGCCGACCTGGACCCCGCATATAATCGTTGTAAACAAACTCCAGCTACACTCCTGCATACATTCTGGACCTGTCCCAAACTACAGACCTTATGGCAATCTATTTTTGACACCTTCTCTGGAATATGTGGGAGAACTGTACACCCATCACTGTTCATCTCACTGATAAGGGAGGTCCCTGTAGATACGTCCTTCAGCAAGTACGAGAAGGATGTGATTGCTTTTGGATCTCTTCTGGCCAGGAGACTTGTTTTGTGCAACTGCGGACCCACATCCCCCAACATATTTCACTGGATAAGAGAAGTGATGTACCATATCAATCTGGAAAAAATAAGACATACCCTGAAGGGTTCTGTAAAAAGATTTGGGGACACGTGGCAGCCTTTTATCTTGTATGTGGAAAACTTGTCAATGCCTGTGTAATTCATTTAAATTAATTTATGTATGTATGACTGATCTGGTGTGGGAGGAGTGTTTGTTTTATGTGCTTTGTGTTCTGTATGTTCAAAAAAATAAAAAATAAACTGGTTAAAAATATGCTTTGTTGCTTCTGTGCACAATTAACCAAGCTGTGCTTACATAGCAACTTAATTATTGATTACAGTAGCTCACTTATAATTCCTTTCAGTTCAGCAACCTGATGCAAAGTTTAATTTGTATTTAATTGTTTACAGAAAAAAAGCAGACGTGTGCATGCTTAAAATGTAAAAGGAATTGTGTAATTAGGACTTCTGTTGTTTAATTTAACCAAATGTAAAACTCTCAGTAAAATTAGTTTATAATTTAATTAAGTAAAAGGCAATGGATTTTATGTTCACCACAGCTGTAAGGATGTCTAACAACATAAACTTTACAAACCCTATTAGGACTTTCCCAGTCCTGAGTGCTGCAGTGTGCAGCCGGCAGCATCAGTCTGCAGACAAACTGTCAGCTCTTTTCTCAGGTAGCAGTGGCTACACACACGCCTCTTGAATCAGGCTGTGGAAATTATATGAAACTCATTTTGTAGACTGGACACCGTTGACAATCAATTTCAATAACTTCCTGGGGGCTGTGCAAATTATGATGGATTCTTTTGAGGAACAACAAAAAATAAGATTACTGGAAGATGGATTTGAAGAACTTGAGGAAAAAAAGCTTATTTAGACGTTAGTTTTAGTGTATTTCTTAATTCATATCATAGAACATACTACTGTTTTTCTTTACAATTTATTCTTTTGTTGGATGTAACTGGGACCCTGTGTGCATAATTTCGTTCCACCACATGTATCACATATGATGTGAATGACAATTAAGAAACCTTGACCTTGAGATGGTGTTAGATTCCAATTCTGAGGCAGCTCAGTGTCTGGCCTAAACTCCAAATCTCTGTTGACATATTTAATACTATAGCTCAGATGTTTTGGAGCCATTATTATTTAACGTGTTGTAGATTACCGGTATTTGAATATCTAGATATTCGTATCTCACTGAGCGGTGACTGGAGACTAGTTGGCAAGGCAACCTGAAATTGTGGGACACCTGTGAGAAAATAGGCAGATTTAAGGTTAGTCACTGAAAGCTGAGTGTTTGATACCAAGCAGCATGTTAATGTTTTTTTTGGTCAGTTTTCGCCCCGTGCGATTACCTGAAGGAATATACTCACTCCTTTACGGCTAGGGGCGTCACCGCCGCGCCAGAGGCCCCGCCCTCTGGGTACTTAAGCGGCTTGCGCCCATCCATCTTTCTCCAAAGTTGCACTTCACCGAGCTTTCAGCATGGAAAAGGGCCAGATATGTTGCACCTCGTTCCCTTCCTTCAGGGAACATGAGTTATGGTGCATAACTTTTGGTACCTTTCAGTCTGGTCTCTCAGTGCAACATACTTGCTATGGGAACGTAATCCATTCACGCCCTTGAAATGCTCAGTAAAATGCATGCTAGAGTGAACGTCTGCCCTTGACCAGCTGGCATCCCAAAGCTACTTTCTACTGTGTGTTAGAAAGGACAGCCTGAGTGACGTCACCCGCAGTAACATCCAAACTGTAATGCTTTGCAAAAGTGTTTAGTGAGCTCCAATTCGCAGTAGCGCAAATGTCTGCGACTGGTACACCCTTGAATAATGACCAGGAAGTGGCCAAGCCCCATAGTGGAGTGAGCATGCACTCCAGAGGGTACCTGTTTACCTTTGCTACTGTACGCCCTTTTAATGGCCTCAGTCACCCAATGTGAGAGGCGTTGTTTTGATAGGGCCCTCCCGGTAGCAGGTGCTGCAAAGCAGATGAACAGTTGGTTTGTTTTCCTCCATTCGGCTGTTCTCTGCATGTAGGTGCGTAAAGCCCTCACGGGGCAGAGAGCCTTCAGCCTTTCCTGTTCCTGAGTAAGGACAGGAGTAGGTGGGAAGGAGGAGAGATCAAAGTCTAGACTCCTATGGTTCAAAGTCAAGACCTTGGGAGTGTATGCAGGATTAGGCCTTAGTGTGACCTTTGACCCGTCAGGGGCGAATCTGGTACACATTGGATGTACAGACAATGCATGGAGGTCACCCACGCGTTTCGCCGAGCAAAGTGCCAGGAGTAGAGCAGTTTTATAAGATAATAAATCTATCTTAACCTCGCTCAGTGGCTCGAATGGGGGGTCACAGAGAGCCCCCAGGACCAGGCCAAGATCCCAACCAGGGGTCAGGGTCCTGCTGGGTGGTTTAGTCCGAAGGACACCCTTCATAAATCTTATTATGATTGGATGTGCTCCGGGTGTCCTGTGTCCCCAGCCTTCGTGACAGGCTGAAATAGCTGATAGGAAAACTTTAATCGTTGAATAAGAACAACCTTTTTCCAGTAAGTCCTGAAGGAAAGTCAGGAGCTGAGCCAAGTCGCATGCATAAGAAATAATATTTCTTTCTGAGCACCAGGCTTCAAAAATACGCCACTTTTGGGCATATAGAGATTGTGTTGATCCAGCACGGGCATTTTGTATGGTTATTACCACATTTTCTGGCAGGCCTGACGCCATCAACCTGTTCTTTTCAGCTAACAAGCTAGCAGTTCCTGGCCTAAGTGGCTGTGCTGTCCCTTCTGGTGACACAGAGGCTGTTAACCCCTGGGGGTCAACCAGGTTATGAAGAAGGCCTCTTTGCCAATGTGCCCCCGAGTTACCCTGCTCAGGGGTAATTGAGGGCAGATGTAACCTGTCATCCTTATTAGACAGGATTAGAGCAGAAAGTCTATTTTCCTCCTCCAAGTTTGGAGTCCTGGGGTTGAGAGACTACGAGTTATGTAAGCGGGCAGATCTCTTGACTCCAATCCGTTTTCTGGGGTGGTCCAGTTTACTGGTCCTTGGCTTTAATGGAGCATTGGTACCAGGTAAACCGACCGAGGTCTGTGTTTCACCCATTGGGAGAATTATTTTTGAAAGCAGATTTGGATCAGCACAGAGCGGGAGGTCACGTGTTGTCTGACTACTGCTTGGACATTGCATGTCCCTCGTTAATAACAAAGGAGCGGCTGCAATGTGAGAACGTGGGGGTGTTACTTTTGGTTTGGCAGACTTCAGATTATTTGGATAAAGAGTCCAGTCCCCCTCGAAAAACAGGAAGAGAGATCTGATTCAACTCTGACTTGTTTTCATCCACAGCAGGCTGAACACAGTCACTGCTGTGAAGGTGTGAAGTTTGTGGCTGACTAAGGGCATCTGATGTAGCATCCCCATCGTCAGACTCTGTCAGCTTGCCTCCCTGAGGTGCTGACATGTCACATGTTCGTCTGGTTAGTGTATTGGCTGCCCCATCGTTCACAATGGAGCGAGAGCTTGAGCACGTGACCCTCCTCACCTGTCTCCATGAGAGGTGTGGGGGGTGTTTGCAGACGCCTCTGTGTCTGCCTACTGCAGATGAATCAGAGGTACTCTGCTGGGGTTTATTGATTAGGCTAATACCCCGTGGGCCGTGAGAGAGGGGAGGAAAAAGTTCTCTCCCTTTATGATGGCTTGCAGGCCAGAGGGACCTGTTTTAATGAAGATATTTGTGTGTTGTTGTTTTTTTTGAGAGTCAATAAAACAGAGAGGAGCTGTTTCATGAGCTTTATTCGTGCTTATGTGCAATGACGTACATGATTCTATGTCACTCACAGCAGAGAAAGCGTGATTTGTGCATGCTGTAAATGTACCAGCTTTTTGTACTGTGTTACAAGCAAAGTCTGGACATGAAGGGATCATTCTCATTACCACGTGGACGGGTGATCGTGTAACGTGGAAACGTGGACCTGGTTCATCAGGCACGTTTTTGTCTGTTGTCCCGATTCCGCGAGGAGGCCCTGTGTTTGGTCGCCAGGCGGGGAACAAACCTGTTTTTGCTCCATGCGTGCTCAGCGCGAGGCTGGCCCGGCGAGGGTGTCTGCCAAGGCTCTTCCTCGTATGCTGGCCGCTTCTGCGGTGGGGCACGCATTGCCTAGTGGTGCCGAGACTGCGCAGGTCTGCTTCCAGCAGACTCTCTTGGGAGGGCGAAGCTTGTCTGGGGAATGCCCACCCGGAGAGCTTCCGCCTGTCTGCGTCTTTGGTCCAGCTTGGTCTGAATTCACTCCAAAGCTTTACCAAACAATCCCGTTGGCTCTATCGAGTGGTGGAGAAAAGGTACCTTTTGTCCCTCCAGGAGATCTGTTAAAGTCATCCAGAGGTGGCGGATCACGATGACCACTTCCGCCATTCCCCTGCCCTGTGCAACAGCAGCTGTCCCCATCATACGGAGCACAAAGTTTGTTGCTCTGCGGGCTTCTTCCAGCAAGTCGGCGGCCGCCTGCTTGTCCGTTGTTGTTTGGAGCTGTTGCAGTTTTTTGGCCAGGTAAGCCTGCATCAACGCGGACGCGTTCATGGCGCATGCCACGAGTCCCTGAGCCCTGTAGCACTTCTCGAGTAGAGACGCTGAAGCTCGACAAGCCTTGTTGGGAAGAGTTGGTTTTGTTCCTGATGATTTAGGATCCAGGTGAGACGCTAGTGTGTCCTCAATCTGAGGCACGTTAGCTATTCCCACTTCATCCATCCCGTCTACGTCGAGGAACTGTGAGAGGGGAAGAAGCATAGGGGCTCTTGGTTGAGTCCAGGTGCGAGTTAGTTCTGTGAGGAAGTCCGGGAACACGGGCATCCTTTGTCTCATGGTGGCCTGCTGCTTCGAGTAAAAATAGTTTCCTGCCAGCCTCGTGACCTGTTGGCGAGGCGGAGGTTCAGGCCATGGGATGTGCAGCGCGTCCGTTGCTCTATGGCACAAGTCGAACAGAGCAGGGATGAAAAAGTCAGTTTCTGGGAGCACAGGTACCGGGGTCTGTGAGAGATCTTCACCTTGATCCTCCAGTTCCACGTCCGCCTCCTCCATTGAAAATTCGCCCGAAGCTGAAATCGAGATCTTGTCCTCGTTCATCATGCCACGGGTGTCAAACTCGACTGTTAGGTCCACCATGGGAGTCAGCACATCAGGGCTGTCGCCCCATTCGACTCATGTGTTGTCATGTAGAGCCATGTTCTCTAGCTCCGGCGTGGGAGTGAGGGGCTCTGTGGTGTCCGCTGGTGTCGCTGAAGCACCCATGGCTTTGGCGACGAGGTCAACCCGATGCTGCAGCACCGTATCCATCATGAGGCTGCAGTGTGGGCAAAAGTCGGGTGCATCCAGTGCTGTCTTTGCATGAAGCATTCCCAGGCAGACTGGACAGGCCTCGTGGGTGTCCGTTGCTACGAGGGAGAAACCGCATCCGCTGGGACAGGCGCGCAAAGTTGGGCTTGCCGTCCCATTGGTTTTCCTTGGAAGTCTCACCTTTCACTTTCCTTTCTCCGGAGGCATGTCCGAGATGAGGTGGTCGAGTCCTTCCAGAATCTTTTTTCTTGAAATGTCTCCTCCGTCGCGTCGCTTTCACTGGCTAGCTTGCTAGGAGTTAGCAAAATAGATTTTTTTCTTGTGGCGTAGTTAGCGCCGTCGAGCGAAGCAATCTGTAGAGAGAGGAGAAGAAAATACTTTGGGGTTAAGAGAAATGTGCCGGACTAGCTTTTGCTAGTCCAGCAGTACGCAGGAATAATTCTCTGTGCGCTCTGTGCAGGGAGCAAGCTCACCTCAAGTTGAGTGATGAAGCAACAGAGAAGTCCCGCGAAGAGGTAGTTCAGGTTTAGCGAGGTGAAGGGCAAAAAAGAGAAAGATGGAGGGGCGCAAGCCGCTTAAGTACCCAGAGGGCGGGGCCTCTGGCGCGGCGGTGACACCCCTAGCCGTAAAGGCGTGAGTATATTCCTTCAGGTAATCACGTGGTGGTGCAATTCCCATAGCAAGTATGTTGCCCTGAGAGACCAGACTGAAAGGGAACTGTATTCCAGGCCATACACATTATTTTATTGCTCGTTTACTTTGTACTGACTTTGGCTGTCCCCCCCAATTTTAATTTAATCTACTGTTGTACTCTTTCAAAATCCATATAGGCAGATATGGATCAGTTAAATATGTTCTATCATCATCATGGTTTTAGATCTGGACATGTTTTCTGTCAGAGGAGAACTCCTGTCCAGGTATCAGTTACAGATCTTGTGCTCTTAAAACAAGTTGGAGGCCCTGATGACAAAATTGAGCAATACAGTATTAAAGATGGCTCTGAGGTGACTCACTGACCATTTTACAAAAATAAAATAAAGTTTGTCACACAATATTTTTAACACGTTCAAAATTCAAGCGACAAGACAGGAAGCTTTTATTCTCAAATAATGAAGTTGAGAATCCCACAAATATGACAAGACATTCTGAAGACTCCCTCACAGACGTTGTTTGCCAATTAGTCTCAGCCCAGACTGTTGTATTTTCTGTGCAGCCAAGTCCACTTCCAGAAGGAATATCATTAAGTTACTTTTTTTATTTTTTGGCCAAATACTGAAAGAAAAAGAAAAAAAAAACTAGTTAAAATAATTTAATTTAATAAGTCTCTTAAAGCAGAGCATCAGCTCATATATAAATGGTTCATATACCAATTCATAAAGGAGGCTCTGCTACAACATTTATTATCAATGACCCTTAAGAGCTATGCCAGCAAGGGCTCAAGCTCCTGGAAGGAGGAACCAAGGTTGGCAGATCTCGGGATAGAGGACAGAAAAAGTTCACCTGGTCCTCCAGGTTGGGGATTGGACGTAGGGCTAACAACCCTACCCTGTAAAAACAATACTTTGTTATGGAAACAACAACAGATGTCAGCAACAACAATTGTCTTGATTTGGATTAGGATGGAGGAATGCCATCACTCAGGGGAGTGGTAGCACAGAGGTTAGAGAAGGTGGGAAGGTCGCCAATTCTACTCCCTGGACCGACAACATCAAAATATGGGTGGTCATGTGAAACATCCACACCTACATCCACCCTCATTTGCCCCACACTGGGCCCTTGAGCAAGGCAGGAGATAGTGACAGAGTGAAGAAATATGTTTAAAATATATTTTTAGAAAAGTTACATACAGCACCTTTAACCCCCATCATCTGCTCCCAAACAGGTCTCTCTTGGAAATGAGTCCTCATGATGAGACTGTATAAATTTTCTGTATTTCGATCGCTACAGTAACGTCTCATACCATGTCTATGCAGACGATATTCAAATCTACTGTTCATTTCGATTGTCTGAATTTTACAAATTGACTGAACTCAGTAACTGCCTATCTGACATTAAAATTTGGCTTAATGACAACCACTTGCAGTTAAATGCTGCTAAGACTGAAACACTTATCGTTGCTCCAGATGATAAAATCATGGAAATAAGGAAGCATCTTGGGTTCTTAAATCCTTCGAACAAAAACAACCTTAGATATCTGGGTGTTCTCTTTGACAGCTCTCTGTCAATGGACAGTCATTGTAAACTGTTAGTTCGCAACTGTTTTTATCATTTAAGGAACATTTCAAAGTTGCGAGCTATTTTATCTAAGACAGAATTAGAAATGGTTGTCCATGCTTTTATTTCTTCTCGGTTGGATTATTGTAACGGCCTTTTAGTAGGGATAAGTAAATCCACCATGGCTTCTCTTCAGTCTGTGCAGAACGCTGCAGCCAGACTTTTGACTGGAACCCGCAGAACGGATCATATTACTCCTGTTCTGTACTCTCTCCACTGGCTTCCGATATATTTTAGGGTTCATTTTAAAATTTTGGTTTTAACTTTTAAAGCACTCCATGGTGAGACTCCCAAATATGTTTTCAACCTTTTGAAGCCTCTTTGTCAATCTAGAAATCTGAGGTCTTCTAATCAGCTACTGCTGTTGGCCCCTAGAACCCATTTTAAAACCCGTGGTGATAGAGCATTTAGGCGGTGGCACCGAGGCTCTGGAACGCTCTCCCTCTAACAACGCGCGTCTCCAAGTCAACTGATGCATTTAAAAAAAGTCTTAAGGCTTATATTTTCAAACAGGCTTATGGTTAATTGTACTTATAGATTTTAGAGTTTATCATGTATAACCTTTTTGTACAGCATGTTTTAAGAGTTTATGATTTTAGTATGATTTTATCATGTGTATTTCTTTTGTAAAGCACTTTGTGATTTTATATCTGTGAAAGGTGCTATATAAATAAAGTTTACAGTACTTACTTACTATAAATAAAGGTTAAATTCAATTAAAATTGCAAGATATTTGCAAACTTTTGTCTTGAAAAGAACAGTGTGATTAGTGCTAAACTATTTCCACACAAAGATATCCACAAACTCACTTGGAACTCATGATGGTCATACTACCAACCAACCGGATTGATCACATTGCTATTGGTGGCAAGATCCCTCCAAAATATGAGTTCATAATACAGCTGATGTGTAGTGACCATCATTTAGTCACAATAACTAACCATCAGACTGAAGTTACAGTGTTGAAAACCAGAAGAAAACATATGTAGAGACTTCTACCATTATCTTAGCCGTCATA
>JBBPBX010006301.1:29479-41690 GCA_038048925.1 Garcialebias charrua
GACTGTTTAAATCCTGGAACATGGCAAAAGATTACAGAAAAGAAACCACTAAATGTGAAGATGCTCGGCACTAAATCACCCAGACTCCAGCAAAAGCTACGACAAACGTATAAGAACAAAGTCTGTGAGGTAAAAAAAAGAGCACCTGAAACAATAAGAGGACCTATGTGGAAGATCTAGCTAAGGAAGCTGAAAATGCTGTTGCCAAGGGGGAAATGAGCACAGTTTTAAAAATCACTAAACAGTTAGTTGGCAAGACCAGCAGCCAGACAAGACTCATTAAAAGACAAAGATGGTAACATATTGTGATTGCATTACCACCTCCAAACCAAGCTGAGATTGTACAACAGCAACGTCAAATCTGTTTTGCTGTATGGCTCTGAGTGTTGGAGTGTAACCTAGATCGATATGAGGAAATTGGATGGCTGTCACAACAGCTGTCTGAGGAGAATATGTGGCGTATTCTGACCCATGAGAATGACTAATAACGATCTATCACACAAGACCAAGTGCGACAGTTTGAGGGTGGAGGTAAAACACTGTCGTCTTGAACGGCTGGGTCACGTTCTGAGGATGGACAGTCAGCAAACACATAAAGTAGCATTGCGTTGGACACCACCTAGTAAAAGGAAACAGGTAAGGCCAAGAACAACATGTTGAAGGACAATGACATCAGAGCTGCAGGAGATCAATCTTGCCATGTGGCCAGTGAGAGAAGTAAGGAGTGAGCTGATAGTGGCCTTATGTCCCTAAAGGGATGAAGAGGACTGATTATTCACAACTATCTGAAATAATACTAGATGGAATGCAGGGACAGTAGAAAGCTTACAACTCAATAGTTCAAATACAGTAACAGAAGCTTGCACAACACTTGTTCGATACGGATATGCGTTGAACAAAAATGTGAAATGTAATGTCCCTGTATGGTACTAACTCGGTGACACTGATACATTTAGATTTTACGCTGGACCACCAGGACCATGTGCTTACTGGAGAAATATTCACAGTTTATGATAAGTGAATATGATGTTTGCATTATATCACTGTATAAAAAATAAGGCTTATGGAGACAACTGAAAATAATAATAATAATAATAATAATAATTTGTCATCTGTGTATGTTCCCATACTTGACAGACGAAATTGGTCTTCTGCATTTAACCCAACCACTACCAGGTGGTGCAGTGAGCAGCGTGGTCGCGCCCGGGGAGCTGGGGAAATAGATGTGCACTCATAGACACCCCAAGATGGTGTGCCGTGGCCGGGGTTCGAACCTGGGTCCTTCGGATAACAAGTCCGATTCTCTGCCACTACACAATCTTGGCCCCTAAAAAGCCTGTTATGTTACAATACTAACCCTTTCCTAAGTTGTCTTCCTATTTAGGAATATGCTTGCACCAATACTCCTTCCTCCCTGACATGATTAAAGAAAATAAACGTTCAAGACTGACGCCGCGCTCAATATCGACGCAAGTGGATTTTGTTTCTAACGCCAATTAATCAGTTCTCCTTATTATGCTTTATATAGTAAAATGTATTTACCCTCTATTAGTTAACCTTTAGGCGAGATGAGCGCCACAATCTTTGATAAGGAGTTGTCCCTCCCTGATAATACGTATAGATTTATCTTCACTACAAAACAGAATGCTGTCTTACAGTGGGAATGTAAAACGTATGGTTTTGTAAACATTTATAAAGTATCATTTGCATAAATAGCTATAAAAATCTTTGGGAATGAAGTAGTTTAAGGCAGCCAGAATCCACTTTAGTCTCATTTATGCTGGTCCAGCCAGAATGAAACTCTTTTTATCCAAATGGTGGTCATTAAAAAAGGTATCTACTACAGGTAAGACACAAATTGTTCATAACTTTCCCACAAAACTCCACGTCAAAATATCTCAACTACTGTATTTATTTCAAGTATATTTTGGATCATCTTTTTGAAACCTCCACTTGGTACACTTAGGTTCCAAGTGTGTGTGATTATCCTTGAAGCCTCTCCTACAGGCTGTGGTTGAAGCCTGAGTGCTTGTGTTAAAACTGTGTGCACGATGTTTTGCAGAGCCACACGAAGCTCGTTCATCTGGAGCCAGTCCATCCAAACCGTTTCCTTTTATACATTTCATCGACACCTTGTCTCCAGTCATATACAGCTGACTGAAGGACACGCAAACTGAAAATAGGCAATTTCATTTAAAACACACACACACACGCACGCACACACACACACTGAGTCCAGCTTCTTTGGTGCAGCAAAATCTGTCTGCATCTGATTGCACTGCCCTTCCTTCAAGTTTATCACCAATTACTGATCCTCAGGAAAAAAAGAAAAGAAAGAAAGCACCTTCTCCTTGTCCCCATGGCAACCACTCTCCTCTCCTCCTTTTCTGCACAATCAATCAGACAACTGTCTAGCTGCCCTGCCCCATCCTGGCTAAAGGGCAGGAGTTCGAAAACCAAATATCACATTCAAAGCTTTGACCTACTGGCTGTTTTGTCCAATTTCACCTACAGTCTCTGTGTGTCATCCATTTTTTCTCAGAAAAAGCAGTCACCTTGCTCATCTTATTGACAGCAAAATATTTTCAACAAGCCACAAACAAACATGTAAATGAATTTAAACTAGTAATTTGCTAGCTTTTTGCATGCTGTAATAGTTTGGCACTTTTAAGGGGGTTTAGTACATTTAAAAAATCTGTGAAGTTATAATTTAAGAAAAGAGTGTGCAATTTTGGACTCTCCCTGTGAATATTAGCCCATTTGATGGACTTATTGGCTGGTCTGTGAGAAATATGTGAATGGAACATTACATATAAATGTCAGAAAACAAACACTGAGGAATTCAGATGGCAAAGCAGCTATTAACTTAGCCTAAAGAAAACAAACAATGAATTAAAAAAAGTAAGTTAGCCTGTCTGTTTGTATTATCAATATATTAGTTCCTCACTACTTCATGGTTCGACTATTGCGGACTCACTCTTTCACATTTTTAATTGCTGCTGTCAACTTTATTGTTACTCATGTGATTGGGACGGTACGGGATAAAAAGGTAACCCCCCCCCCAAATTGGGACATGCGCCACCATTTTGTAGTTTTCTTTCAATAAGCCTATACTGTATCACCGGTCAAAATAACTACATTACCCAGATGCCAACAGTGCTTCCAACCACTGCTTTCTACCAAAATGGGAGGATAGTTTTGATCCGAACCGAACCTGACTAAAAATGTCTGTCCTTATTCATAGTGACCTTGGCGCTCAGTGGATGCAGACAGCCGACCAGAACCCAACTACAAACTGGACCAAGACTAATTCCAGCCTAATCAGTCAATCAGAGAGCTGCTTGCCGGCCCATGAGGCCTCTCGAGCAGGGAGGCGTTGCTTGGAGGTCCGGTGTCTTTTCTGGAGCTCACCTGGACTTTTTTGGTCCAGATCCCTCTGGATTATTTGGACTGGATCTGGACCATTGTGTGGTTTTGTGCTGGCTCTCTGAAGATCCAGCTCTCCTAAAGTGTCTGGTGCTCAACGACTGCAGAGAGCCGATCAGAACTGGACCAAGGCTGGTGAAATGTAAAATTTTGCACTAATGTACAGTACATATACTGTACATATGTTATTAAAATGATGTATATTTAAGGGTTTAGAACATTTCAAGAGTGTGGGAAGAGTTTTTAAGAATTAACCTACAATATACATAAATACTCAAATAAATGTTCGGTTTCTACTTCACAGTTTTTCCCATATCGCGGGGGTCTCTGGAACATAACCCCCATGATAATCGAGGGACTACTGTATTTAGTAAATATTATTTTAGATTCATTTTTGTTTATTAAAGATGAAATAAATATAATTTAATACAAGTTGCTAAGGACTTTTGCAGAAATTAGGTCAGGATGAGCAAGTTGCTTGATATCTAAAAAAGCTAAGTCTGGTCCTCTGGACATTCAAAAACAAAACAAAACAAAGTAAAAATTGTAGAAACGTTTCGTCTTTCGTCCGAAAGGAGGAAGTTTTTCGGACGAAAGACGAAACGTTTCTACACATTTTTTTTTGCTTTGTTTTGTTTTGTTTTTTGAATGTCCAGAGGACCAGACTTAGCTTTTTTAGATTTTTCTATCTGGATTATTGAGCATGCATCAGGGTAAGTTGCTTGATAATTATGGCTATGGTTTATTACGTTTGAATTACGGTATACGTAACTGTTCACATTCAGAACATTCATTGAATCAGTTGCAAGTGAATGCAGTCACAAACATAATGTTCCACTTTTTGTCCTGTATGCTCATTTCTTAGCCTTTTTTTATTTGCTTATCTCCAGTTGCCTGTTTATTCCTGTTTTGTACGTCTCCCTTTCACACCCTCTGTTGTCATTGTTTGACTTAATCTTTCAGCCTGCCCATTACTCACCTGCACCAGACGCTGAGAAACTGGGGACCATTTCTTGTCTGACACGCAGCTTATCTAACAGATACAATCATAATGGAAGGACTCAGGAGGCTGTGGTAGACGTGCCAAAGGAATCAATCTGGAGGGAAGAGGAAACAAAATGACAGACAGGAGAAAGAAAAGGAGCGCGGTATAAAAAGGAAAGAGAAAAATATGTTTAATGCACAAGGGATAGGAGGATGCAAACCGAGGAAAATAACAAATGTAAAAAGAAGAAATTACATGTTAAATTGAAAATTTAGGAGAAACTGTTTTGACTGTGGAAAGAGCAATGATGGTAAAAAAGACAAATGAGGGTGATGGAAAAGGGCAAAGGTGCAGAAACTGCAAGTTGAAGCAAATCACCACACTAATAAGGTCCTTTTGCTTTTCAAAAGCTGCTGAATCCTGTGAGTTAAAATTGATGGAGGAAGGAAAGGAGGAGAGAAAGATAGAAAAACTGCTGGAGGAAGAGGAAGGTTGGGTAGACAAGTGTTAACAGTAGATTAGTCACTCGAAAGATGCTTTGGGCCAATGCAGCACTAGTCCCTCCTTATGTGAGTGTTTGAATTCATGACCGCAGGAGGAACAGGACGTACAGAAGCCAACAGACTGAGGAATTTGCCCCTGAATCATTGTGTAGTTTAATTAAAGCTGCGTGACTTGATGAGCAGAGATACACAGGGCGAATGATGTCACTACATTGTTTTGTGAAGGCAGCTGCAGCATTTGTGTCTTCTGGATGCCAGCAAACCAACTTCTCTCCCCCCACAGTGACAAAACACATCTCTTTCAAGCATTTTGACACGGAGTCTATCTTACTGTGTTCTCACCTTCGTCACTTTGCTCGTTTCTACTACCTCTGGGGCACAAATGACACATTATAGCAGTGTGTTTGCATATGATGCTGATGTAATAACTCCCTCTTTGGTCTTACCCAACACGTAACGTCAGACATCATCAAAAAACATCATCAGTTTGCACTACTTCTCATATTTGCACTAATGTTTGTATTACATTACTGCCTATAGTCATACTACTGTTTACATTCACTGTTTACATTTATTAATACTGTTTACATTTATTACTACTGTTTACATTTATTACTACTGTTTACATTTACACTACTTTTATATCTACACTACTGCTGATACATATACAGTATTCTCTGACTAGCCTTATTTAAGGATGCCCAATGTGCCTTACTGCATATGCCACTTTGCCTCTATACCAACATCAACTACCTCATACATATACTGTGTACATTAACTCATATGCTGCTTTGCCACTCTTTGCAAATGTCAATGCTAGAACCTTCAGTTTATTTTATAGATATACTTTTTATACTTTTTATACTACTATGCAAAAACTCAGGACAGTATTACACTTTTATTATTTCATTTTATGCTTATGTTCATTAAATGTTTAGTGTTTTAGTGTTGGTGTAAATTTTCATACTTTTATACTACTATGCAAAAACTCAGGACAGTGTTACACTTTTACTATTTTATGCTTATGTTTATTAAATGTTTCAGTGTTTTAGTGTTTAAATGGTTACTGTTGCACCGAGGGACTGAGAGAAACGCAATTTCAATCCTGTGTATGTCCTGTACATATTGCAGTTCTGACAATAAAGTTGACTTTGACTTTGACTTTGAAAACATAGTCTGTGCTAACTACCTTTAAAAAAATCAGAATTTTATTTTAAAAAGTAGTTATGGACAAATCTGGAAGCCATGGCGTTTTCTCATGTTCCAGGCTACATGCCTGAGCTTTATCAACAAACAAATGAGCAAATATTTTTAGGAACAAAGAGGTGTTGATGGTGACACACAGATTCACAAACACACACACAACGGCAGTGACTGCAGAGGAACTATTAACAAAGATCATGCTCAAATCCAATAATTCTCAGTCGGGTCATCTGGACAGTTTCTTTTTTATAGAAACATTTCACCCTCCATCCGGAGGGCTTCATCAGTCAGAGGAGTTCCAGTAAACTGTTTCCCCACCAACCAGTAAACACCTTAAGTGGACCAACCAGTTTGCTGGAGATAAGATGGTTTCTGGAGGTCGTCCTGTCCCTCGTCGACTCCTCCCAGGCAGGCAGCCACAGCCAAAGTGGTTCAAGGCAACAAAGTTTATGCTCAATCATCCAGGTACCAAATCCAATAATTCTCAGTCGGGTCATCTGGACAGTTTCTTTTTTCTTTGGGTTAAACAGTTTGCTGGAACTCCTCTGACTGATGAAGTCCTCCAGATAGTGGGTGAAACGTTTCTATAAAAAAGAAACTGTCCAGATGACACGACTGAGAATTATTGGATTTGATACCTGGATGATTGAGCATGAACTTTGTTGTTCTTCTGAACTGTAATTTATAAACCATCTAAATTGTATCATTTAGAACTGGATCCAGGCGATGTGTCTCATCCAGCCTCTTCAACCTGTTAAAAAGACAAATTACATTAAGTTTGTTGTATAACTTGTCCATAAGTTTTCGTATAATATGAGGGCGATAAGTTACCTTTGAGCTGCAGCTGCATCTGAGCTTCTTCCACTTTATTCTTTGTTTCATGGTGAAGTTGTGGCACAGATTTATCACTAAAAAGCTATATGAAGGAATAACGTACAGTACGTTGCTTCCAGCATATTAAAAATAAAAATAAACCCCTCACCTTCCACTGAGCTCTGCTTGTAAATCCTTTGTGATATAGCAAGAGATGGAGAGAGAAATCTTCACAGCCTTTGGGGAAGCCTGCAAGTTTGTTGCAGAGTTTGCTGGTCGGCTGCATCACTTTCATCTTCCACGCATTTTGTCGTATTTCCAAAATACTGCACCATAATTTGATTTTACACTTCTAGTAAACAACTGTGCTCTTGTTAAGCTCTGTCTTCCCCTGGAACATTGTAAGATCTAAAATTATTTTTAACGACATAGGCGCGGGTTGAATCATGCTGTCCTCCCACTGCATGCTGGCAGGCTCCATTCAGATAAAGGGAGCTGGCTAAGCTAATTAACTTGCTGTATGGTGGCCTACATGGCCATATTCTACAGAGGCCGAACAGACAAGTAATACGATATGCAGTACGCTCAGATGTAGGAGCGGAAAAAAAAAACTTAAACATATTTTAAAATCGATTTATGGGCCTTTAGAATCTATTCAGAACCAGCCACTAGGGAGCACAAGCCAGTGTATCTCTTTTGCCGGTCCCAAGCCCGGGTAAATGGTGAGGGTTGTGTCAGTAATGGCATCCGATGTAAAACACTTGCCAAAACCATAATGCGAGTTCATCAAAGTGAAACCATACCGGATCGGTCGAGGCCCGGGTTAACAACGTCCGCCACCGGTGCTGTTGACAAACAGGGTGCCGGCGGAAATTGTACTACTGTTAGTCGAAGACCCCGAGGAGGGAAACGTGTCAGGAGACAGAGGGAGAGGAGGAAAGTGAAGAATGTAGGACTGAGGGTTGCAACTCTAAATGTGGGGACAATGACAGGCAAAGGTAGAGAGCTGGCTGACATGATGCAGAGAAGAAAGGTAGATGTTTTATGTGTCCAAGAGACCAAGTGGAAGGGCAGCAAGGCTCGCAGTATTGGAGCAGGGTTCAAACTGTTTTACCATGGTGTGGATAGAAAGAGAAATGGAGTAGGGGTGGTCCTGAAGGAGGAGTTGGCAAAGAATGTAGTAGAGGTGAAGAGAGTGTCAGATAGGGTGATGTGCCTGAAGGTAGAAGTAGAAGGTCTGATGCTAAACATAGTCAGTGGTTATGCTCCACAGGTTGGATGTGATGGGGAGGAGAAAGATACATTTTGGAAAGATTTGGATGAAGTGATAGAGAGTATTCCCAGGGAGGAAAGAGTGGTGATTGGAGCAGACCTGAATGGACATGTTGGTGAAGGAAACAGAGGGGATGAGGAAGTGATGGGTAGGTTTGGTGTCAAGGAAAGAAACCAGGAAGGACAGATGGTGGTGGATTTTGCCAAGAGAATGGAAATGGCTATAGTCAATACCTATTTCCAAAAGAGGGAGGAACATAGAGTGACCTATAAGAGTGGAGGAAGGAGTACACAGGTCGACTACATTCTGTGTAGAAGAGGAAACCTGAGAGAGATTGGAGACTGTAAGGTTGTGGCAGGGGAGAGCGTGGCCAGACAGCATCGGATGGTTGTGTGTAGAATGACTGTTGTTGTGAAGAAGAGAAAAAGAGTAAAATCAGAGAAGAAGACCAAATGGTGGAAGCTAAAGAAGGAAGAATGTTGTGAGAAATTCAGAGACGAGCTGTTAAAGGCTCTGGGTGGTAAGAAAGAGCTTCCAAGTGACTGGGCTACTACAGCAACAGTAATTAGAGAGACAGGTAGGAAGGTACTTGGTGTGTCATCTGGACAGAGAATGGATGATAAGGAAACCTGGTGGTGGAATAGTGAAGTGCAGGACGCCATTCAAAGAAAGAGATTAGCCAAGAAGAAATATGACAGTGAGAGGACTGAAGAGAGGAGACAGGAATATAAGGAGATGGGACATAGAGCAAAGAGGGAAGTAGCTAAGGCAAAGCAGAGGGCGTACAATGAGTTGTATGGGAGACTGGACACTAAAGAGGGCGAGAAGGACTTGTACCGATTGGCAAGACAGAGGGATCAGGCTGGAAAGGATGTGCAGCAGGTTAGGCTTATTAAAGATGGGAATGTTCTAACAAGTGAGGAGAGTGTGATGGGAAGATGGAAGGATTACTTTGAGGAGCTAATGAATGAAGAGAATGAAAGAGAAAGAAGAGTGGAGGTAATAGAAACTGTGGACCAGGAAGTGGGAAAGATTAGTGAGGGTGAAGTCCGGAAAGCTCTGAAAAGAATGAAGAAGGGGAAGGCAGTAGGACCTGATGACATACCAGTGGAGGTTTGGAAATGTCTTGGAGAGATGGCAGTGAGGTTTTTGACTCAAATATTTAATGGAATATTTGAGGGTGAGAAAATGCCTGAAGAATGGAGAAGAAGTGTGCTGGTTCCCATTTTTAAGAACAAGGGTGATGTACAGAGTTGTAGCAACTACAGGGGAATTAAGTTGATGAGCCACACGATGAAGATCTGGGAGAGAGTTGTGGAAGCAAGACTTAGACAAGAGGTGACTATCTGTGAGCAGCAGTATGGTTTCATGCCAAGAAAGAGCACCACAGATGCCATCTTTGCTTTGAGGATGTTGATAGAGAAGTACAGAGAGGGTCAGAAAGAACTCCATTGTGTGTTTGTGGATTTAGAAAAAGCATATGACAGGGTGCCAAGAGAGGAGGTGTGGTATTGCATGAGGAAATCTGGAGTGGCAGAAAAGTATGTTAGACTGGTACAGGACATGTATGAGGACAGCAGGACAGTGGTGAGATGTGCTGTAGGAGTGACAGATAGCTTCAAGGTGGAGGTGGGATTGCATCAAGGATCGGCTCTGAGCCCCTTCTTGTTTGCTCTGGTGATGGACCGACTAACAGATGAGGTCAGGCAGGAATCCCCATGGACTATGATGTTTGCAGATGACATTGTGATCTGTGGTGAGAACAGGTGGAAGAGAACTTGGAGAGGTGGAGGTATTCACTTGAAAGAAGAGGAATGAAAGTCAGCCGTAGTAAGACAGAGTACATGTGTGTGAATGAGAGGGAGGCCAGTGGAACAGTGAGGCTACAAGGAGCAGAGGTCACAAAGGTGCAGGACTTCAAGTACTTGGGGTCCACTGTCCAGGAAAATGGGGAATGTGGTAAAGAGGTGAAGAAGAGAGTCCAGGCAGGATGGAGCGGATGGAGAAAAGTTTCAGGAGTGATTTGTGACAAAAAGGTGTCAGCAAAGGTCAAAGGAAAAGTTTACAAGACAGTGGTGAGACCAGCTATGTTGTATGGTCTGGAGACAGTGTCACTGACAAAAAGACAGGAGAAAGAACTGGAAGTGGCAGAAATGAAGATGCTGAGGTTCTCCTTAGGAGTGACAAGGATGGATAAGATCAGGAATGAGATCATCAGAGGTACAGCACATGTTGAACAACTGGGAGATAAAGTTAGGAGGCCAGACTGAGATGGTTTGGACATGTCCAGAGGAGGGACAGTGGGTATATTGGTAGAAGGATGTTAGAAATGCAGCTGCCAGGAAAAAGACAAAGAGGAAGGCCAAAGAGGAGATATATGGATGCAGTTAGAGAGGACATGAAGGTACTGTAGTTGGAGTGAGGACAGAGGATGCAGAGAACAGAGTGAGGTGGAGGAGGATGATTCGCTGTGGCGACCCCTGAAAAGGGAAAGGCTGGAAGATGAAGAAGAAGAGAATCGATTCAGAATCACCAGAACTAAGAATCTATAGATTCTTTAAAAATTCTATTTTTTTCGGCACCCCTAGTGCTCACCGCACGACACATTACATTACACAAGCTGGGCAGCCTCAAAATGGCCAGAACAGCTGCCAACGTTTTTCACATTTGTCGATATGCCAGGTAAACACCAACTCCAAAATGCAGAAATCCTCTTATCATAAATCCAATTATGTATGTGTCTTTGTACATCCTCAACCAACAATACAGACAGACACATCATCTTCCACTGCTCCCAGGAATTCGTCATGTATGCAGCTGCAAGTGTCCTGTCAGGGCAAGATGGCTCTCCTTCACCCTGTCTTCTCGTCGAGAAAATTTTATCAATTGCATTGAGAGACCAGCTGACCATAATTTACAATTCAGAAGGTGTGTAAAGAGAGGCGCTGAAAAGGATCACAGGACAAAGAGCAAAGTAGGAGATGGAAAAGCGTTCACATTTGTCGAGAACAAGTAATTTTTTTTTAAATACTGTAATATTTTAAATAAACAATTCATGCATGGATTGCCTATTTAAAACATTACAGTATTTAAATTTAAATTGTTTACTTACACAGAAGAAGGAAGATTGGGAGTGAAATTGATGATGAGAGGAGCTCATGACATTCTGTGCTCTTTTAGAGCGTTTAGAGTTTAGAAACATTGTTTAGAACATTTCATGAGTGTGGGAAGGGTTTATAAAGCCTTTTTATATATAAATACTAAATAAATACTAAAATAACTATTGCTTACTACTACTTTAGTAAATACTAAATTAAACTACTACCACTTGTTTACATAAATTCGTTCCATCTCATGTATGTACCACATGAGATGGTAATGATAATAATGTTTACTTGAACTTGGACTACGGTATCCTTACGTCGTAGCTTTTCACTAATCGCGGAGGGCGTGGTACCCTAAACCCCACGATAAAAGAGGGACTACTGTACATCATTGGATTGCTGTCTTCACTTCACGTAAAGAAGTTTATAATTAAAGTACCCTGATGCATGCTTTTTATAATTAAAGCTTTCTGAAACTTAGAAATACACAAAAATATACTTTTTAATTGGACCAGAAGTATTTAATGAGGTGTTTAGGGAAAAATACCATACCATACCGATTTACTTATAGAGCACTTAAACAGCAACGAGGCCAACCAAAGTGATGTACAATAGAAGCAAAAATGCCAAACTTGGTATGAATTTACATTCAGTGTTTGAATAAATGTGCAGCCTACACTCATGGTGAGTCTGTAAATACCAGTACATCTATTTGTCCCTGTTTGCAGAGCAAAAAGTAGGATTGAAAATACTTTTGTGTGTTCATCTTGTGGGCTGGATAACGTAAAATAAGTGACTATCATTTTGGTGTGTGGATGCATGTTGGTATAAGAAAGATGACTATCAAAAATAAGTTTGGCAACCCCCCCCCCCCAAACACACACGCACGCACGCACGCACGCAC
>JBBPBX010006301.1:41710-68995 GCA_038048925.1 Garcialebias charrua
ACACACACACACACACCCACACACGCACACACACACACCACAGGTGTCCTTTTGCCTTCAGACAATAATAATAATGTTCATATAGGCATTCTTATGATGATCCACCATGACTTCATAAACATGGCAACCTCAATACAAATATAAGCATTTCTCCTGAATTTGTAACAGTGGTTTTTGCGTAGGCAAACTTTAATAACAACAAGTCAAAATATAACAGTTATTATCACATTTGTATTATCAGATATCCAGAGTGTAAAGTGAGACGGGAGAGACCAAGCAGTATAAAGGTAAGTGTTTTATTTATACAGTGTTCCAGCTGAGTCTAGTTGGTCCATGCTGCCTGAAGTACAGAGGATCCTCATGAACCGAACAGGAAACAGCTAAAAAAAGATTAGCTCCGCCCTCCCACTCAGGAGCTGCAAGAGATGTCAGTGCATGGGAAAAAACAAAATTCCCACAATTACAGAGCTCTGATGTGTTTAGTTAAACTACTAAGTAGTTGTAGTCAGTTAAAAATATTTTCTTTGAGGATTAGTAAATTGAGCCATTTTAGCTACTTACCGGAACTTATAGTATACAGTGTTTTGTTACACATGAAAAGATTCGGGGAGCGTATTAAATCAGTACTGACTGTATCCAAAGTACAAGTATTTTTGTGTATCAATTGAATATTTCTTCATCCTTGTTTTCTTTTCTAAGGTTGGCACATGGGTGTGCAGTGGCTGGGGGGTCTTGATGGTCACGAGTTCAGCTGCCTGTTGTTTAGGACTTGGATTGATTTGATTTGAACTAAATAATGTGTAGTAATATAGGATGAGGTCAGTTTAATGACTTAGGGACGTGCGTGCAGTCGGACGTTTGAGTTCTCCCGACGTCTAAACGCTCTAAAACCCCTTTAAATATCTCAAAACACCGCGGTTAAACAGTTTCTGACGATATTTTATGCCTAAAAACGAAACAAACCAGACAATCTGTCAGAATTGTGTGAACAAAACTGAAAATTGACGATCAACTGCGTATCACGTGATCACCTTGAACCAACCACAGCATGACAACAGATGTTATGAACGTAGCGTCAGCATATAGCTTATCAAACCTAGACTCTTTTTCAACTCATAAAACGCTAAAATTCACCACAAAAATTCCGTGAACGAATCGTTTCACATCAGAACAGTTTTACCAAGCTGCGCCCAGTAAAAATAGCAAGATAAATGTCGCCAACACGGACTTTTTACCGTACAGCAACCCGTCAGAGCTAAATGGACCGGGACCAGAACCTCGATCCGACAGCTTCAGACACAAGATGCTATTATTTCTGCTTAAAATGTAACGATACCACTCGACAGCAATTTTCCAGATGAACTATGAAGCTCTTATAGGCACAGTTTTGACACGGCGGTCAAACGTAGATGCGCGTTTATCTGTGACACGTCAGCAAAGAGTCCAAACGACTCAGAACCAGAACCACACAGCAACATCAAATTTTAACCCAAAAACTTCAACAAACGTTTACAAGTTGAGTAAAGACAATTCCTCAGCTACAAGTGACATTAACCAGCAGTTTCCTGCAGCTTGACACACTTTCCCAGCCAAAAAACTATCGTTTTCAGAGTCTAAAAACTTGGACAAAATTATGCCAACATTCAAAGTACAGAAATATTAAATATCAAACTTTCAGAGACCTGTTCACGGGCCACCAATGTAGTAATATAGGATGAGGTCAGTTTAATGACTTACCTATATTTTAGATGTATAAATTGGCAGGGTTTAGACTGACACAAAAATACATCATTAATTAAACGAGTTCTCTCTTTTTCAGCTTAATACCAATAATTCTATACCTTGACCAGATGTAATTCACAGGAAACGTTAAACTTATGTTGGTACAGCAGGACTGCACCATTTATTTAACATAATTATAAATTACATCACACATTTGTACATGATTGGTTGATTATTTTTCCTATAAATTAACTTCAGCACAGATGAAATACGCGTCCGTAATTTCGTAGGAACAACAGAATAAAGTTATGGGTTTTAATAACTTATATCTCTGCTGGCACAATAACTTAAAGTTTAGTTACTTAAAGTAAGAAAGTTTCAGTGAAGAGAAAAATGGAGGAGGAAGAAAATGGAGGATGAGGAGAGGTATTATCTTGACGTGTTTTAACCAGAAACATGGCAGCTCTCCGGCTGATCTCGGCTACACGTTGGTACCCTTGGTAAAGCATATGACGACTTGTTACCTTGTGAAGATGGTCAGTCCCCAGTTGGTCCAACTGGTCAGTTCGTTTACCATTCTCAGCGTCTCCAGACGTGCGCCTTGACTCGAACCGAAAGTAACGGCAGCTCCTGGTGTTGTTTTCAAGATAAGACGTTCCTTAAAGGAATGTCAATAAAAGAGAGCTTTTTCAGCTGTTGAAGATGACTTATAACTTGGCAAGTTATAAGCCTTTAACTGAATGACGTGGTCATTAGCGTGTTGACCAGACGATCATCAGTTCTTTGGGGAACCTCATCATGGCATTGAGGTCCTCAGCAAACTTCGTCAGTTCCAGCAAAAGCTTAGAACTTTAAGGAAGGATCTGTGATCAGTGACTTGTTGTTCTTCTCTGATTGGTCCAAACAAACCAGTGGATGAAGGTCACTCGGATAGGAGAAGATCAGTTTTTAGAACAGAGAAGAAGTTGTTTAGAATGAAGACAGAGAAACAGATTAGACTGGAGCCAGCTTCATAAAACAACTGATTAAAACTGTGTTCTAACTTCTAACAAAACTGATCGAGTTCAGTCTGACATATTAATTCACTTTCACCGTTTGATTCATCATATGAAGAAGTGATCATTATTTTGAAATAACATTGGATTTCCAACTTGAATTAAACAGTTTGAATTAAACAGTCTTTGACTTAACAAACATTGAATTCAATAATGCTTATACAAGTAACACAAGGTTATTCATTAACACAAAAATAGAGGAATAAGAGAGTCTCTTATGACTTATTGTGTTTTGATTCAAAATAATGTAATAAAATAGTGTTAATGTCTTTTTTCTGAGAGTATCAGTGAAAAGGTGTCACTGGGACAGTTCAAGTATCAGAGCGGGCACGGTCATGCCCACTACAAATGACAACGTTAAAATCATAAAAAATAAATTAATAAATAAACCTCAGGTTTCAGGACAGTTTGTGGAGTTGTCAAGAGAAGTTGCAAGTTTTGTCCTACTCTACCATAATCTGAGAAAGCACATTTCAAAAGCATGTTTTTTTATTTATAACAACAATGTGGAACATAATTTTTTTTAAGTTTGTTGATTTGTTTCAACACAGGGAGAATGCAAAGCCATTCAAGCTTTTAAAAGCAGACTACTAAACAACAGATGCGTGATCGCTGCTAGACAACCAACATGATCGTTTAATGCAAGGGACAAACGTTTACATGTAAACAAAGTGCATTTTTGATGAGATTAAAACCATTAATTGTAAATTGAAAACTGACTTCAGATGCATTCTCATTCAGTCATTTCTCAACGGCTCACATGGTGCATTTAAAAACTGAGCTAAAAAATATGCAACTTATTTCCATCTTTTTCTCTTTGTACATGCACGTCGCTGTGTATGAAAAATGAAGAAAGAGCGTTCATGCTGAAAGATAAGACCTAAAACTGAAGCGAGGCCTTCAGAAATCATGTGTCTGCAGTCAGAATGTCCCTGGAAGCACAAAGCAACAGGAGCGCTGCTCAGTGAGAGGGAAAACAGAGACTGTGCAGTGGATGCAGGGTCTTCTCGTGTGTTGTCCAGGGCTGTGCGCTCTCTGTAAGCTGTTTGGAGAACGGCATCAACTCTTCACACACTCAGATGGAGTAGAGGTGCATGCAGTCCAAACAAGAGTTTAGAAAAGATGAAAATATTCTACTTATTCTAAGTAACACACATCCACACACGAAAGCTCAATTTATTAGGATTCATAAACCAGTTTTTTTTAACAGGCACAGAACTTTTGAGAAACTTCATCCTCTTTTCTCTTTGTCATTTTCTCCCGTCCTTGCACACACCAACCTCATCCCGCTCTCTTCCAAATTCATTGCTTCGCAGTGCTGCTGTCAGTTGCATGAACATACGACACATGGCTTCTTGAGTTAAGCTAGGGAAAAACAGCAATTTCCAGCAAATGTCATCATGTGTGTGTGTGTGTCGGTGATGCCTTACTGTGCTGCCTGCTTTCACATGTCACTTTGTTCTCAGTGGATGATCCCTGCATTCTGGTTTGACATCATGAATAACTGGGATAAAAACAGTGAAATGCAGAGAAAAGTAATAGGTGCAGTGGAGTTTTATTTTGTGTAAATGTGTGGAAACAAAGCATCATTTTAGGCCTTGTTAAAAAATAGCTTTGTGAGCATGGAAGGGGTTTGTTAGGATTAATATTTTGTATTAGAATACTGTATGATGAATTAGAGTAAACTCACCACACAAAAAGCTGCCCATCAATCTGCTTAACAAATAGGAAAGCATATTACTGTCACTTTTGTAATTTTTAAAAATGTATTGACACTTTTGAAAACATAAACTCAAGAAACAAACGAGTTCGCTTGACTTAGCTGAACTTAATATAAAGCTGTCTCCTTTTGTTTACTGAACAAGTCTGAACTCAGATCTTAGAATGACGTCCTACTTAAGTCAACAAAGTTCATGCTCAATCGGCCAGGTATCAAATCCAATAATTCTCAGTCGGGTCATCTGGACAGTTTCTTTTTTATAGAAACATTTCACCCTCCATCCGGAAGGCTTCATCAGTCAGAGGAGTTCCAGTAAACTGTTTCTCCACCAAGCAGTAAACACCTTAAGTGGACCAACCAGTTGGACCAACCAGTTTGCTGGAGCCAAGATGGTTTCTGGGGCCGTCCTGTCCCTCGTCGACTCCTCCCAGGCAGGCAGCCACAGCCAAAGTGGTTCAAGGCAACAAAGTTCATGCTCAATCATCCAGGTACCAAATCCAATAATTCTCAGTCAGGTCATCTGGACAGTTTCTTTTTATATAGAAACAGGTCCTACTTGTTTTTTCTATTTACGACTCAGAAAATCAATTACATTTGTTATTCAGACTAGCCTACTATTCAAAACAATCTAATAGCAGTATTTATCTGTACTTTATTCATTCACACATTGTTGCAGCATGTTTTTAACAGTACTCTATGTGAATGACTGAGATACAGATTAATAGAGGAGAAAATAATTATTTTATTTTTCTATATACTGTACAGTTATCACAACATTTTATGAACAGTCTTTTGGATTTTAAGGTCAGGGACCTCTGACTTCTGAATTCTGACATCAAGTGATGTTTTACGCTGCGTTCCAGTTACCTCGTATTCTGGGAACTGGGAAGTGGTAGTGACGTCATTTCCCAAGCTACCACTTGAAAACACGTTCTGGTTCTCCCAGTGGAAAATCAAGATGGACGTACGCTTTGTTTTTGTTGCTGTTTCCGAATATAATAAATTACTAACCAGGTATGCACTCCTCCTGACACAGAACATGTCAGAGGAGGATGATAACCGCCGAAAGTAATTTATTTGATATATGTTTTTCTCTAATTCTTTAATGTAAATCATTGGGAAAAAAGAAAAAACTGGCTTTACAGCTAAGAAAAAAAAACTGTGTGTGTGATTAAATACACGCAACAACATTTTAGAACTGGTATTTTAGTAAAAGTTAAGGTGTTGACTTACTGAAGACGCGAGTATCCGCCATCTTGAAATCGAAACTGGGGGCAGAAAATATTCTCCCACTTTACGAGTGGGAGTTTACCACTAGAGTGGGCGTTCTGGTTTCAATTTACCACTGGGAACTGGGAAATTTCCACAATACGAGGTCACTGGAACGCAGCATTAGCTGATAGTTCTGACTGAAAAAGATCAGGAAATTAGAACGTGCCAACAGTTTGCCAGGTTCTGCCAAATATATCAAAATGTAAGGCATTCTCCACAAAAACTCATATAAAAAAATAAAATAAAAAATGTTGGTCGTTTGTCTCTATGTATCCCTGTGATGGACTGGAGACCTGTCCAGGGTGTACCCCGCCTCTCGCACATTGATGGCTGGACATGGTCATCAGTGACCCCCGCGACCTGAAAAGGAAGAAGTGGGTAAAGATGGATGGATTTCCTCCACATTAAAACAGCATGACTGAAAATGTTGTAGTAACTCTGCCAGACCTGTGTGTGATGCTGTAATGCTGTCCTGAAAACGCACCAAAAACTAGAACCAAGATCTGGACAAGGCCTTGCTCAAGATTTATGCTTTATTTATTGTTCTTGGTTCGAGATTTATGTGCAAGGCCAAGGCCATTCACATAAATCTTGCCCACTGTGTGCAAAATACAAACACATAAAGTTAATGCTAATGGGGCATTGATTAGATTAGAGACGGGGCTTTGATGTCATGTTTCAAAACCCTGCATTTTGGCATTTTGGTTGTCTACATTAAAATGCAAAGGTGACATTCCAAGATTTTTTTCACTCAAACTTGATTTCAAAATGTATTGTTTTGGGGCTCTTCAAACACCATTTCTGCATGGACCCAGGGATGACACAATAAAAAACTTCTGGGTATTTACAAAAACATTCTCCGGTGGATTATCCCTAATTGTCTCAAATTCAAGTACCGTATTTTTCAGCCTATAAATCACAGTTGTTGTTTTTTGCATAATTTACATGCCCTGCGACTTATAGGCCGAAGTGATGTATTTATGGAATTTTTCCCATATTTATAAACAATTTTGTGGCTGAGATATTACGTTTTTCATTCATTCTGACTGAAAAAAATAATTGAGCAGTACCACTTTCAGCCACTTGATGGCAAGAGAGTAGTAATAGATGTATAGCATGCTGTTGTATCATGTAATAGGAAAATGTGGCTATAATGACAAATTAAAAAAGTTCAAGACATAAACAACTGGACTTTATTTATTATACTTTATACTTCATTGTTTTTGTCTTGAATTTTTTATTTATTTACCATGTCCTGGATAACTGAGAATCTTCACCAGCTTTTCATGACTCAACTGGCCTGCCATATTCTCCCCACCTTCATTCTGCTCTGCTTGGAACCGTCAAAACAGCTGCACCACCCCGGGGAAATTCAGCTAATTTGACCATTAAAGTGCATTTATTAAGCAAATGATAAACTGAGACACACCTTTGCTATAATTTCATCCATCCATCCATTATCTTTACCCGCTTCTTCCATTTTTGGTCACGGGGATCCCCGGTGCTCATGTCCAGCAATCACTGTGCGAGGGGCGGGGGACACCCTGGACGGGTCGCAAGTCCATCACAGGGACACATAGAGACAAACAACCATTCACTCTCTCACTCACACCTAGGGACAATTTAGAGTTACCAGTCATTCTGATACAGATACTGGTGACTCTGTGCTGCTTGTCCTATTGGACCTCACATCCGCTTTCGACACCATCGACCATCCTCATTGCTAGGTTGGAGCAGTGGGTGGGCATCTCAGGATCAGCCCTAAACTGGTTCAGATCCTACCTCTCTGACAGATCCTTTTGTGTTTCCATCAACGATTTTACTTCTGCAGTGGCGGCTCTTAAATGGGGGGTTCCGCAGGGGTCCATCCTGGGTCCTCTCTTGTTCTCCTTATACCTGCTGCCACTCGGTGCTATTTTCCGGAAACACAATATACCCTTCCACTTCTACGCTGATGACTGTCAAATTTACTTCCCCCTAAGACAAAATGGTACAGGCTCTATTCAACCTCTGCTCGACTGCCTGGCTGACATCAGGGACTGGATGGCTTTAAATTTCTTAAGCTTCAACGATAAGAAGTCGGAAGCCATATTGTTCCTTCCCAATGACACAACCTCAAACCACTGCATTGACCTGTCTGCTCTACCCCTGTCCGAAAAACAAAAAGTCACAAATCTGGGAGTGATAATGGATCCTTCCATGAAACTCAACAGTCATGTAAACATGATTGTCAAATCCTGTTTTTTCCAGCTGAGGCGTCTGTCTAAGCTGAAGCCCATATTATCAAAAAACAACCTGGAGACAGTGATTCACGCATTCATTACATCTAGGCTGGATTACTGCAATTCCCTTCTGCTTGGCGTCAGTCAAGCCACCATTGCACGATTACAACTGGTTCAGAACGCAGCTGCCCGATTTTTAACCAGCACACGCAAAAGAGAGCACATTACACCAGTCTTGGCCTCCCTTCACTGGCTACCGGTTCATCTTCGAATCCAATTCAAAATTCTCATGTATGTCTACAAATCGCTGAACAGTCTCGCCCCCGCCTATCTCTCGGATCTGATACACCCATATGTCCCTCCACGTGCTTTGAGGTCAGAGGATCAGGTACTCTTAATAGTTCCAGAAACTCGCCTTAAGCGCAGGGGTGACAGGGCGTTCTCTGTAGCAGGCCCAAGACTCTGGAACGAGTTACCGCTGCTCATCAAACAGGCCCCCTCCCTCTCGGTTTTCAAATCCCGGTTAAAAACTCACTACTACTCCATCGCTTTCAATGCCAGCTGATTTGTATTGGATCGTTTGATTTATGATCTGCAATGTTTTTATGTTTTTCGTGTTGTACTTCATTGTCTGTGTTGCCTGTTGCGTGTTTGTTTGTCCAGCACTTTGTGTGGACTTGTTCCTGTTTAAAGTGCTTTATAAATAAAATGGTATGGTATGGTATGGTATGGTATTCTAACATGCATGCTTTTGGTCTGTGGGAGGAAACTGGACTACTCGGAGAAAACTTACGCATGCACGGAGAAAACATGAAAACTCCACCCAGAAAGACCCCTGGACCGGGATTTTAACCGGTGACCTGCTCTCTGAGAGGCAGCAGCTCTACCAGTTGCACCACCATGCTGCCCGCTATAATTTCAAGCAAACAAATTTTTTAAGTGGTTATCTTGTGAAATTTGAAAGAATTGCAGAGGCTGGTCCAGCTGCACGTGCCCGCTTTGCAGCACCTTAGCAGCAAAACCGTTTTTGAAAGTCAGCTGGTTTGAAAATTAAAGTGCGTTTTTTAAAGAATAGTTCAACTGAGACACACATTTACTATAATTTCCATCAAACAAATAATTGTTTTTTGGTGGTAGTCCTGTTAATTTCTTGTTAAAGTCCTCCTGTGCACGCTCCCGCGGACACCATTTTGCAACCCACCGGTTTTTGGCACAACACCGGCCCACATTTCCAGGTTGTCAGCGGTGACGCATAACAAACGCAACACATCAGCGGTGACGCATAATAGAAGTGACATACATGGCGAAGCAACATATTTATGGATTTTCCACTTTATTAGACAAATATGGACTGATGTGACTTATAGGGCGGTGCGATGTGTACGGTGGAAATTACTGTATGATACTCTTCTCAGGCTTACCAGGTTTGTATCCACGAAAGTACTGCAGAAGGTAAAGCCAAATTCAGAACAATGATTATTTTATTTTATTTTATTCTGGGTAAAAATGCTGTTGTGGTTTAAAATGTGTTCAAACCAGAAATTAATGGGTCTCTATTGTTTAATTAACACAAGCGGGTAAAGAAAATTGGATGGATGAGTGGATGTATATAGATGGCTAGACAGACAGCCAGTTGGACAGACAAATGGATGAATGGACAGACGGACAGACAAACATTTTTTGGACATGCTGGTTGGACAAGTTAGACTATTTTCAAGAAGCAGCCTCTTCATCCTCCTCCTCTTATGAAGACGCTGGATGACGGTAATCACTGTTAATGTATTCATAGATGTGTCCAGTTTTATTCAGGCCATTCGCCTTTGCTCCAGTTTCATCTTCAGTGTCTCTGGCAGATGGATGACTTGAAACATCATAACCTGTGTTTTATGAACATCCAGGAATTTAAAACTAACATACATATTAACAGAAAATAAAACACTGAATGTCAGGGCAGCAACTTTTTTTTTAAATTACATTTTAATTTTTACAAAGATCCTAAATACTCTATTTTAATTGTTGTTTTACTAATACTGTACTGTATACATTTTAAAGGGTCAGAAGCCGTGTTTCCATCAAGGTTTCTAGGTGCGCATTTTGAAGTATCGCAGCAGAAAAGCTTAATGGAAACGGCAAAATCCGTATTTACTTTCTCAAGTTCGCCAAAAAGTTTATACGCTCGCTTGAGGTGGTTTTTGGGATGTTCGAAAATGAGCAGATGCGCACAGCGACAGATGGAAACACATTTGCCGACTCGTGCTGCCGAAGCGAACATTCACGTCACGTGACTGATCAGCTGTTTCCGCTCCGGACAACATGTAACATCGCTAAAACTAGTTTGTATGACAGAATAAATACAACTCGACCGATAGCAACACGTACCTGAAATATTCTCTCCATTTTGACGAGATGTGTGGCCAGGTTCTGTTTTCAACTGCTACTTCCTGTTTACTGTAGACATGCGCAGTGCTCACGTCTGACGTAATGACGCTGACGTCTGACGTAATGACGCTGTGCGTGGCTTGGTAGATGCGCTTCAAGCCAGCAGATGGAAACACTTCTGCTTCGCATTAATTTGTATTTACATATTTGCGAGATTTCAAAAATTAGCTCAAAAATCGAAATGAAAATGGATGGAAACACAGCTAGAGTTTCGTGAAAAAAGAACGCACGTGAAGGGATGCAAGTCTTCATTTGGGATTGTAAAACGTAAAAATCGTTTTGCTTTGAAAGTGAATATAGGATCTAAGGATGACTAAAAACCCTGAGACTAAAAATATCCAGCGAGCTCATAACTCAAAGGGCAGGTGTGCTAATTTGTCATTGTGACCAGGTATGTGGGCAGACGGGGAGATGAAACAGAAGCAACGAAACAGGAAACGGATCTGATCTTAGAACCTCACTCAGAACCATAAAATATAAAACAAGAAGAACAACATTTATTGGTTGTAACTCTCCCTCCTCGTTGTCCACATGCTCAAGAATTATCCTTATTTATTTCAAGCCAGCATGCTGTATCCAGATGAGGAAAAAACATGTTTAAATCCTCTGTTCCCTCTGCTGGAATAAAAAAAAAAAGAATAAACCACTTCTCAGTTTGAATGCTATAATCCATTATTTATGTTTTGCTATGGCTGTAAATGTTCTAGTGTTTAACCATTATGGTATGTGCATTTTTACACCTAATTATATAGTTAATGGCTGTGCACGGTGCAAAAGAAGTGCTCACACAGCAGTGACTGTAACTGTGTAAATGTTGCTGACTGAACTGTCTGTTTTGAAATTTGAATCGTTCTGTTTCGCAGGTTAAATAAAGGTGAATTCAGAAATATATGAATTTTTAAAATATTTGATTATTTTCAGTTGTTTTCTCTCCAGTTGGGCTGCACGGTGGCTCAGCTGTTAGACCTGCTGTCTCTAAGTGAGAAGGTCACCAATTCAAATCCTGGCCGGGGACTTTTCTGGGTGGAACTTGCATGTTCTCTCCGTGCATCTGTGGGTTTTCTCTGGGTACTCCAGTTTCCTCCCACAGACCAAAAACCTTAATGTTAGACTGATTGATAACTTAAACTGTCCTTAGATGTGAGTAGAGAATGAATGGTTGTTTGTCTCTATGTGGACCTGTGATGGACTGGAGACATGTCCAATGTGTACCCAGCACTGTGACTGCTGGATATGGGCACCAGTGACCCCTGTGACCCAAAAAGGAAGAAGTGGGTAAAAGAAAATAGGTGGATGCTTTCCAGTTCAGGGAGGAGGGAATCCAGGCAACATGCTCTGATCACCTTAAATGGACGGATCGAAGCGCAATGATACACAGGAGGGATTAAACTTCAGTGAAGTTATGACGATGCTTTAAAGAATTGGCAGCACTGATATGTTGATACAGCCACCAACTTAGGACAAGAAAAAAGCTGGTTGCTGGTATAAAGAGGGCCAAAGCGACAAATGCAAAGAAGATCCAGGGACATTTCTCCTCACAAGACCCACAGGGCATGTGGAAGAGCATTAAGTGCATAACAGACTGTAAAGGCAGGGGTGCACAATGCCACAGGGACACATCACTGCCTGATGCTTTTAATGTATTCTATGCACGCTTTGAAGACCTGAACAGACCACCCAGCACCAGACTCACCTCACCACCAGAAGAGGAGTTTCTCAGTGTGACCTCAGCAGAAGTAAGGAGTACTTTCAGGATTAATCCTCACAAAAACACTGGCCCAGACAACATCCCCAGGAAAGGTGCTGCAAAACTGTGCTGATCAGCTCTGTGAGGTGCTGGCTGACATTAACTCCTCACTTACCCTGGCAACAGTTCCAACCTGCCTGAAGACCGCCACCATCATCCCAGTTCCAAAGAGCTTTACAGTGACTGGTCTGAATGACTATCGGCCAGTGGCCCTCGTCCCGATAGTCGCTAAATGCTTCGAAAGACTGGCCATGACCCACATCAAAACAACCATCAACATCAACGAGGACCCTCATCAGTATGCATACCACAAGAATCGATCAACAGAGGACACCATCTCCTCTGTGGTCCACACTGCTCTCACCTGGAGCAGAAGGACTCCTATGTATGCTCTTTGTGGACTTCACATCTGCCTTCAACACCATGATCCCCCAAACCCTGAAGGACAAACTACCGGTACTCGTACTAGGACTAAGCCCCTCCATTTGCAACTGGTTCCTGGACTTCTTAACAAACAGTCTGTGAGGATCCACAACTTCTTCTCATCCACCATAACCCTCAGCACTGGCTCCCCTCAGGGCTGTGTGTTGAGCCCCCTCTTGTTCACTCTGCTCACATATGATTGTGCACCTATCCATCCAGGCTGTCACATTGTAAAGTTTGCAGAGGATACAGCGGTGGTGTGATGCATCACAAACAACGATGAGTCCAGCTACAGGCAGGAGGTGGAAGTCTGATCAAGAAAGCTCATCAGAGACTCTACTTCCTCAGACGGCTGAGACGAGCTGGTCTGAGCAGCCCAGTCCTCACCTCCTTCTACAGGTGTGCAGTGGAGAGCATCCTGTGCTCCAGCATCAACATGTGGCATGGAGGCTGCACAGCTGCAGAAAGAAAAGCTCTACAGAGAGTGGTGAAGGCTGCACAGAAGATGTTGGAGTCAGTCTCCCCACCATCACAGACATTTACACCTCCAGATACAGGAAGAGAGCCACCTGCATCATGAAGGACCCCACTCACCCAGCACACACACTTTTTGCCCCGCTCCCCTCAGGCAGAAGGTTGTAGAGCATTAAGTGCAAAACCACTAGACTGAGGAACAGCTTCTACCCTGAGGCTGTTAGACTCATGAATCCCTGATCAGGATCATCACTGTGTGGAAAAGAAAAATCACAGTAATGCTACTTTAATTGGTGATATGTGCTGCTGATCTCATGCTGCTGGTTTTTTTTCATGCTGCTGTATTCATTCATACTCATCAGCTCACACAGACTCATGTTTGTGCTGCTGTTCATCGTATTGTTTTTGCACTATTAGTGTTTAGCGTGTTTCTTTGTTTATATCTTAAATCCTTATTACTGTTTATTTTACAATTTTTTTTGCTATTGTTGGTCGTAGCTGGATGTAACTGTGCACACATTTTTTTCTACCTTATGTACCATATGTGATGTGAATGGCAATAAAGAACCTTGAACCAACTCATAATCTTTATGTTTCAGGAACAGGTGCATTGAGCCAATTTATAAAAAATATGAAACTGGGAATTTGATTTGATTTTGATGTTTATTCATTCATTTTTAAAGAACAATACAAGACAGTTTCATCAGATACAAGAATACAAGTAGGATAAAATGAAAGGAGCAGAAAGAAGATGAAATCTTATTATATCTGCCCCTTATTTCACAGTTTGTTCAACCAATGTTAACCTTCAAGCTACATCACAAAATGAATAATTCTACTTAATTTTACTAACTGTAATACACAAACTACATCACAAAATGAATAATTCTACTTAATTTTACTAACTGTAATACACAAACTACATCACAAAATGAATAATTCTACTTAATTTACTAACTGTAATACACAAACTACATCACAAAATGAATAATTCTACTTAATTTATCTAGCTGTAATACACAAACTACATCACAAAATGAATAATTCTACTTAATTTTCTAACTGTAATACACAAACTACATCATTCTAACTGTAATACACAAACTACATCATTCTAACTGTAATACACAAACTACATAAGAAAATGAATAATTCAACTTAATTTTTCTAACTGTAATACACAAACTACATCACAAAAATGAATAATTCTATTTGATTTTTTTAACTGTAATACACAAACTACATCACAAAATGAATTCAATGAATTCAATGTGATTTCCATTACAGCACCAGAAAATGGACCTTATGTTTTATAATTTGGGGTGTTAAAGTTGCAGTATGTAGCTTTTTTTATAAACATATTTCTTCTCTCAGTCACTATTTTTTGTCAGAGTGATGTTAAACAGGTAATCTTTGAGAAATACTATATTCCTCTGGCGTCTCCCGGTGGTTAAAATAGCATTTATAAAAACCAGAGCGGGCCGTTTTTGACCAGCCAATAAAAACAGAGTTATTTTCATGAACGAGCTTCCCCCGCCCTCCCCCCGCCTCTCCCAGCGGCAGCGCGCAGCAGCCGGGCACGCTCCCGTCTCAGTAGCTGTTTCAAGATGGCGGAGGTAGCGAGAGCTTCGAGTGCTCAAAGGATTGCCAAGCGATGCAGAGTTAGCAACTTTCCTGCTTGAAAAGTAAGTGTCTTTGCTTGAATCATGTGATAGCGCAAATGCCATGAAATTATCTACAACAGGCTAAAACCGTTTTCCGGCCTACAGCTGACGTGATGCTAATGGCAGCAGCTAACTCATTCAACCTCAGTATTGTTTCGATACGTACATTTAGTTATCCTAACTTATTGTATTGTGGATCAGCAAGCAGATATGATGAAAGTACTGTAACTGCGCTGTCTGTGTAAGAGAGGCATGATCACAACTAGCAATTAGCATATTGTCTGCAGATCATTTGGTGTTCATAATCGAAAAGTCTGTTAGTTCTACTACACAATAAATGTTGTTGATGCATACATCTCAACCTCTTTGGACGTTTACCTGTATAAAGGGCCTCAAAAATTATTAATTTTTGGAATAAAATCTGTAAAACTTGCGGTGGGGTGGACGAGTTTGCTGCGGACATGAGCATGCAGTGAAGCAGGATGAAAGGAGAGCATAAAAAGTTCAAATTTTACTTCTAGCAGCAGAACAGGATGGAAGATGGCTGTTTGATGCTATTTTTTAAATCATCCTAAATGCTTTGATATGTTAGATAAATTTGTCATTGTGTGATAAATGTGTTGAAAAGAATATCTGATTATTGTTTGAACTACATTATATGTTTTTATGCAGAGATGATGACTTTGGGGAAGGTCTCAGAAGTGAATTTGGGGAGACTCCCATTCAGGTTTTGGAAACAAGGTAAGTAAGGGGAAACTGTATTTATGTCAAGATTATTTTATGGTTTGCACTGCAACTAATATAACTGTGATCATAATATTATTACACAATTTTAAAATGTAGATGGTAAGGTTGTATGTCTAATATTGTTTATGAAATGTATTTCCACCAGATATTACGGTAGGCAGAAACAAAAACCAAAGTTTAATAGTTGTTTTTATATAATCCATCCATCCATCCATTTTCTTCCGCTTATCCGGGGTCGGGTCGCGGGGGTAGCAGCCTAAGTAGGGAGGCCCAGACTTCCCTCTCCCCAGCCACTTGGAGCAGCTCCTCTGGGGGAATCCCAAGGCGTTCCCAGGCCAGCCGAGAAACATAGTCCCTCCAGCGTGTCCTGGGTCTTCCTCTGGGTCTCCTCCCGGTGGGACATGCCCGGAACACCTCACCAGGGAGGCGTCCAGGAGGCATCCTAACCAGATGCCCGAGCCACCTCAACTGGCTCCTCTCGATGTGGAGAAGCAGCGGCTCTACTCCGAGTCCCTCCCGGATGACTGAGCTTCTCACCCTATCTCTAAGGGAGAGTCCAGACACCCTGCGGAGAAAACTCATTTCAGCCGCTTGTATCCGAGATCTCGTTCTTTCGGTCACAACCCAAAGCTCATGACCATAGATGAGGGTGGGAACGTAGATCGATCGGTAAATTGAGAGCTTTGCCTTTTGACTCAGCTCTCTCTTCACCACGACAGACCGGTACAGCGCCCGCTTCACTGCGGACGCTGCACCTATCCGCCTATCAATCTCACGCTCCAGTTTTTATATAATGTATTTCTTTATTGTTATGGCTTTTCTGTGCTGCAATTTTAGTGGACATAAAATTAGAATAATACAGATGCACAATATTGACAATAAATATCTTTGAAGCTTATTTTTTTTATTATTTTATTTTTCTAACCACGTCACAGAAAATGTACAACTTTATAAATTTAAGAATTTTTAAAAAGATGACTTAATTAAAATTCTGTGTTCATGTATAACATACACTTGCACTGAACGTACGTATTTTAGTGCGTGTTAAAAATATGATTTTGTCTATACTTTCGAGTTAGTCTCATTAACTTTTATTGAGAAAATTTATTGTACTGGTTCCCAAGTACATGTTTCTTTATTTCATGATCAAACTTGATTATTGTTGCTTTAATAAAATATGTAATGTGTTTCCTCAGTATCAATGTTAGTTTGTTTTTTACGTTTATATTTTTTTTGTTTCAGTATGTCTTCGCTAGACATTCACGACGACAATGATGAAAGTGACTTGTTATTGCATGTTCTCTCCGTGCATGCGTGGGTTTTCTCCGGTTTCCTCCCACAGTCCAAAAACATGCATGTTAGACTGATTGGTAACTCTAAATTGACCCTAGGTGTGAGTGAGACAGGTCTCTCTTGTAAATGAGTCCCCGTGGCTCAACGAGGCTAGCCTGTATAAATAAAGGTTGAATGAATGAATGTTCTTCTTCCTCAGGTTGTCAGCGCTGTCCTGTTGATGATGATGGTGGTGGTGGTCCCACAGACAGCAGCAAAGCCACACAGGAAGTCCTTTGAAGGATTAGCAGAAGAAACGGTCCCTCTGCGTTTGGACCCAAACAATTTAGTTCCCAGCCTAAAAGTCAGTTCTTTGGCCAGCGACTCCATCTCACCGTGGACCTACAAGTGAGGCTTCAGCTCCTCAGTGTGTTGTCCTTCATGAAGCTCAGAGTCCTGTTAACAGTTTTTTGTCTCCTCTCTGTCCTCAGCATCTCCAGGGATGACAACATGTACCCTCATGCGCTGTCGCAGGCTCACTGTTTGCTCAAAACCTGCCTGGACCACCAAGGACTGGAGGACGGGGGCCTGGAGTCCCGTCCCATTCTGCATCAGGTGCTGGTTCTGAGGCGAGTCAAGACGCCAGGGCCAGGCACAGCTACCACTACCGCCTGGAGTCCAAACTCATCTCAGTGGGTTGCACCTGCGTGAGACCGAAGGTGATCAACCAGCACTGAGGACTGACCCATGGAGACCAGATGAAGACCATCTCCACGTGGGGTGTCCTCCAAAGATCTGTGGCAGGGTGTGGCCTTGGGGCAATTTCAATCCCAAAAATCCTCAATTAAAAGAAAAGAACTTTTAAACGAGTTGATGAAGTTTATCAATGAACCTTAATTTTTTTATTTATATATACTGTATATATATATATAGTCATTCATTCATTCAACCTTTATTTAGTCAGGTAAATCTCATTGAGCCTCGAGGGCTCATTTACAAAAGTGACCTGCTACTAACTAAAGAATGATGAACAGCAATGGTAGAATTTCTGTTCATCATTCTACATCATATATATATATATATATATATATATATATATATATATATATATATATATATATATATATATATATATATATATATATATATATATATAGATATATATATATATATATATAGAGATAGATAGATAGATAGATAGATAGATAGATAGATAGATATACATATATAGATATACAGTATATATATAGTATATATACTGTAGTTATAAATATAGTTATTTTTTTATATAGATACCTATATTTATAACTATATATATATATAGTATATATACATATAGATACCTATATTTATAACTATATATATATATAGTATATATACATATAGATACCTATATTTATAACTATATATATATATATTATATATATACACAAATGAAAGAGTGGAGATCAGGTGGTTCTCTATGGACTTTAGATGTTTGGACAAGCTGACAATCTGGAGAAGCTCCACATATTTATTGACCTGACCCACTTAAGTGAAGACCAGATCAGTCACCTGGGCCCTGCTTGCTGTTCTGTTGCCCTGAAGGCTGCAGGTTAGGAAGAATTTGGAGTTAATTAAGTTCTGTTTAATTTCTGTCCAGTTTTATTAAAAAGTTATTTAAATCAAACTAAGTACACAACAGAGTATTTAACATCAGGGTGGATGCTCAGTGCTTTATTTATGGTTATTTAAGTGCGTTATGTAACGGTTTGATGATCCTTGTCACATATTTATTTAGGTTTTTTGTGTATTTATTGTCTAAATAAATAAATAAAAAAGATTTTGTCGCTGTGTTCTTTCAAATAGAAAATTATTTCACTGCATGTTCATGAAGAATCATCAATTTAAATGTTTGCATGAAAACAGGGTGACTATGAGAACTGTTTGTTTTCATCAACTCCCCCTGTGAGCATCGAATCTCATTATGTAACAAAACCAGAATATGAACAAGTCCAGCTGTAGTGCATCAACCCAGGTTTGACTCTTCTCAAGAGCTGAGTGTCAACAGCACGCAGCTGTTTCCTCTTCTTCGGACCGTAGGTCTCTGGGTGTAAATTCCTCGTCTGAAGACCATCGACAATGTTTCAAAACTAGATGCGTAACACAGATAAAATGTCACACACTGCAGCAAAGTATTATAACATAACTTATTGAAAGGGTTATACATAATTTACGATACTTTATTACAAATACGCAAAGATTTGAGAAGGAAATAGTCGATCGGGTGACTGCGCCGACGCCATCTTAGAACTGTGTTTACAATGCATGCGCGTTCACGAGACAGGCCAAGCTGTGGAGGAGGAGCTAAGGAGGCGGAGTTTGCAGGTCAGCCAGAGTGCAAGGGGGAGGAGGGAGAAGGGTTTCTGCTCGAAAATTTCCTAAGTTTCAGGGCTTTACAGAAACTGCAGACCGTGCCTTTAAGGGAGTGTGACAGCACCTACCTTCTGCTTCCAGCCAGAATTAGCAGGTCGTCCAGGTAATTCAAGACCCTGAGTCCTTGATTCCTAAGAGAGGTCAGGGCTGTATCCAGACATTTAGTAAATGTACGTGGAGCAGTCTTTAAACCGAAGGGTAAGGCTTTGAATGCATAAGCGTTTCCTTCGAATGAAAAACGGAGGAACTTTCTGTGTCTCCTCCACATGCCTATATGGAAATAGGCATCTTTCAAATCCACTGTACATGCGTAGTCTCCTGGTCTCACAGACTGGAGAACTTGCCGCAGTGTAAGCATCCTGAACTTGAAAGTTTTAATTCTTTTATTGAGAGTCCTGAGATCCAGAATCGGTCTCAAGGAACGGTCCTTTTTGGGCACCAGGAAGTACTTGCTGTAGTGTCCGGAGCGTAGTTTGCGTCCTGAGACCAAACTAATCACTCCCTTTTTCAGCATCGTTGAAACTTCCTCCCTCAGCACGTGCGCACGTGCAGGGTTGATCTTAGATTGCAACACCCCTGAGAAACGGGGCGGTCTCTTTGAGAACTGCAACTTGAGCCCGTGACGTATTGTTGTCATGACCCAATCATTTGGTAGACACGCCTCCCAAGCCTGCGCATGCGCGCTGAGCCTGGATGGCATGTTGAATTGTTGCTCCTCGTGTTTCAGGTCTAAGGGGGTGACCTTTGACCCCTCTTGCGCCTTTTCGAGCAGGTTGCTCGGCCCAACAGAAGATATCGCAAGATCAGGCCGTCTCCGCGAATCTCGTGTATCTTGCTATGGTTCATAGTTCGACCGTGAGGTCTGAGTTTTATAAAAATGGGACTCGAGTCAAGAACCAGGGCAGTCTGTGCTCCGGTACTTTTATTTTTGTACATGTCTGAAACAGTGTCTGTTTTGTTTACATATACAGTAGGCAAGTCATGTTTGGTACGCGTACACATGTTACCAGCTCCTCGTGGTTGTCTACGAGCAGAGACTGGGATCAGAAAGTTAGGTTCCCGTACCTCGTGGGCGGACGAACCTGTAAAATTATCAGTTCGTCCTGGTTCATCAGGTCCGGAACTGGTTTCCGTAGGAAGAGGTCGAAGCAGCACTCGGACGGTACTGCGAAGCCTCACAGTCCCCAGCGGGTCTCTTTCGTGGGAGACCACGCATGTTTTCCATTGGTGGGGCGAATTTTTTCCTTGGCAAACCCTCGCGGAGGGCATCTGCTTGTTTGCGTCTTTGTTCCAGCCTTGTCTGGACACGTTCCAGGGCTCTCCCGAAGAGTCCCGTCGACTCGATCGGGTGCTGTAGGAAGGTGGACCTCTGGTTTTCCGGGAGGTCCGACAGTGTTAGCCAAAGATGGCGCTGGGCGACAACTATTTCTGCCATTGCTTTGCCCTGGGAAATAGCTACTGTCCCCATCATGCTGAGCACGAGGTCAGAGGCACGGCGGGCCTCCTCTATGGCCTCGGTTGCGGCCTGCTCGTCTTTTGTTACCTGGATATCCTGTAGTTTTTCTGCCAGGTACGCCTGCACCATGCTCGACGCATTCATTGCGCGAGCCGCGAGGCCTTGTAACACTTCTTGAGTTGTTTCTCTGAAACGCAACAGGCTTTGCTGGGCAGCGTTGGTTTCATCCCCGTGGCTGTGGGGGCCAGGTGAGCCGCCAGAGACTCCTCTATCGGGGGTGCGCTGGCAAGACCCAGAGCCTCCATTCCCGCGACATCCAAGAGTCGGGACAATGGCAGCATGATGGGAGCCCTGGGTTCTGCCCAGGAGCGTTTGAGTTCCGTTAGAAAGTCCGGAAAAATGTGCAGCCGCTTTGGAGTGGGGGATAAGCGCGACACATGTTCTAAGGCTGGATCTCTTTGCAGGCGTCGCGGGTTCGCGTCCCAGACCCGACGAGCTTCTTTCTGCAGTGTCTCTCCCCTCTCTACCCGTTTTGCCCTCTCCCTCTACAATAAAGGCCACTAGAGCCCAAAAATGTAAAAAAGAATAATAATTTAAAAAAAAGAATGTCCGGAAAAATTGGCATTTTCTGCGACGTTGTTGGTTGCTTCGCGTATAAATAGTTTCCCGCCAGCCTCGTAGCCTGTTGGCGAGGCGTGGGGTCCGGCCACGTGACCTGCAGGGCATCAGCGGCCCTATGACACAGGTTGAACAGGGCAGGTACCGACAAGTCCGGTTCCGGAAGGTTCTACGCCAGGTTCTGGGAGGAATGAACAGTTTCTCCCTTGTCACAGTATTCGGCGTCTATGTCGGACACTTCTGGCGTTGAGTCTTCGACAGCAAGTGAGGAGTCCGACACGTTGTCCTCCCCGACCCGGCCATTGCACTCCAGGTCCACGTTTTCAGGCTCCGGTTCTGGAGCAGGCAGGTTAGTGCGACATGCGACCTTCATCGCCGCGGTCCTTGCCATGGATTTGGCCAACGTGTCCGCGCGGCGTTTCCTCACTGTGGCCGTCATTCGACGACAGTGGGGGCAGGAGTCGGGGGATTCCAGCGCTTTCTTCGCGTGCAGGATCCCTAGGCAGACAGGACAGGCCTCGTGGGTGTCCGCTGCTGAAAGGGAGTGGCCGCAACCGCTGGGGCATGGGCGCGAGTGAGGACTCGTCATCCTGGTTTTCTTCTTCTTTGTCCTCCGCTTTCCCATCTCAGAAGCCATGTCCGGAGACGAGAAGAGTAGAAGTTGGTTTCCTTTTGTTCTAAGCCGTCTTCTCCGTCGTCTTGCTTTCGCTAGTAGACTGCTAGTAGATTAGCAGAAGGTTGTAACGCAGTTAGCGTCGAGCGAAGCTGCGGAAGAGAAGAAAAACTTTGGGTAAGTAGAAAAATGCTGGACTAGCTTTCGCCAGCCCAGCAGTACACAGGAAATTTTTCTCTGTACGCTCAGTGTAGGGAGCAAGCTCACCTCAATCAAGCGATGCGACAACAGAGAGGTCCCGCAATGTTAAGGTGTTTCAGCGAGGTGAAGGGCAAAAAGAGGAAGATGGAGGGGCGTCAGTCGCTTAAGTACCTGAAAGGCGGTACCTCTGACGCGGGGTGACGCCCCCTGCCGTAAAAGGCGTGATTGTATTCCTTCAGGTAATCGCGCGGGGGCGCAATTCTCATAGCAAGTATGTTGCACCGAGAGACCGAACTGAAAGGGAACTAATTATTACTTTGAGAGCGTTACAGGAATCCATGCAGTGTTTCATGAAATATTTTGCTTACAGACACACAGAGACAAGAACATGATCACCCTCTTTTTGTGGCAGCTGTCTCTGTCACTTTATGGTCTTTTTCTCTGCTTTAAACGCCAACATGATGAGCTTATAAATGTCAAATATATATATTTAAACATGTTGAGAAGGAACAGAATGACTAACACACAGATCTACAAAAATAACTGCAGTTCAATAGATCTTAAAGCACTTCCTTGATATATTTATTATGCTCATCAAGTTGCATTCTCATTAGAAATTTGGAACATCTCTGTAGGTACCTTTCACCCTGAGGTACAACACAGAAAAAAATTAAAAGAAAAAAAAAATCAAACTCTGGGGAAAAATAAATCCTGTATGATTTTACATTATATGTGCAAGACACCAACTTTGCTTTGATGTCAAGCAGGCAGATTGATATTGGAGCTGTTGCACATTTGTGCATTTTTATCATCAGTGTTGAACCTGACATCACTTTCAAACACACCAGTTTCTGTCTCTCTGAACAAAAACTTGTGAAACAGTGATTTGTCAATTCAGCTCAGGGTCAAACACCTTAAAGCACGATAAATGTTTTATTTGTTGGAGTTTTGTCTACATTTGTGCATGTGTTTCCAAAATATCTTAAACCAGTGGACTAATACAGAAAGAAATCTAAATCTCTCTGTGATGAGAATCAGCACCTCCAAATCTGAGGCCATGGTCCTCAGTTGGGAAAGGGTGGATTGCTCCGTTCAGGTCGAGGGTGAGGTTCTGCCTCAAGTGGAGGAGTTCAAGTATCTCGGGGGTTTGTTCACAGTGAGGGAAGAATGGAGCGTGAGATTGACAGATGGATTGGTGCAGTGTCTGCAGTACTGCGGACTCTGTGCTGGTCCGTTATGGTGAAAAGGAGCCGAGCAGTAAGAAAGTTTTCTGTTTACTGGTCCGTCTATGTTCCTACCCTCACCTATGGCCACAGAGTAGTGACTGAAAGAATGAGATTGTGGATCCAGGAGGTTGAAATCAGTTTCCTCTGCAGGGTAGCTGGACTCTCCCTTAGAGATGGGGTGAGAAGTTCAGTTATCAGGAGAGACTCAGAGTAGAACCACTGCTCCTCCACATTGAAAGGAGCCAGTTGAGGTGGTTCAGGCATCTGATAAGGATGCTTCCTAGGTGCCTCCCTAGGGAGGTGCTTCAGGCAAGGCCAACTTGGAGGAGACCCAGGGGAAGATCCAGGACACGCTGGAGAGTCTCTCAGTTGGCTTGGGAACACCTTGGAAACCTCCCAGAAGAGGTGGCTGTGGAGAGAGATGTCTGGACTTCCCTGCTCAGGCTGCTGCCCCAAAGACCTGACTTCGGAATAAGTGGAGGATAATAGATGGATGGTTCAGACATTATACAACTAGTAATGCAACACAAAAATGACTGTAGTCAAGTTGTTGTGGCAGTAGCTATCAGTTCTTTCAAGGAATGCTATCGGTTTAGTTTGACACTTGTTTCGACCTGCCACATTAGATAAAGTGTTCAAAGCAGTCTGAGTAACAACAGTTAGAGGCACTGATGACCAATGATCACAGACAATATTCCACCTGGCTTTAGTGACTTCCATCGAAGTTTCCATCTGTCCACTGATTGAACCTGTGTGAAATACTGTGGGTGACCAAGCGCAAAAGATGAGGCACTGAATCCTTTTGTTTTTATGAACCAGAGACATCTGAGTTCTATCTTCGTAAATGAGACGCACCATAAACAATCCAGAGAAAAGATTGGCGAGGTCACTGACTGCTGAACTGAGTTCAGGCGAGTTGTGAAGAGCTGTACGTGTCACTATCCATCCCGTCATGAGTGCAAAAGCCAATTGGTTAGTCATGGCTCATATTCCTGCATACAGTATATGTCTTGCCAGCGCTTTGCAGCCTTTGAATAAATGAGGGCCATTTCCACTGGGAGGAAGAATGTTAAGTGGTGAGATGGTTGAAGAGGGATGAAGAGCATTCCCTGCTGTGTCTTATCTGAAGTGCACTGCGAGAATCACCCTCCTCTTCCTCTGAGAGTTACTGCTGAGGGAAAGAGGAGAGGACACAAGAGACAGAGAGCAACAGAGAAAAACGGGTTTAAAATATAACCATACTTTATATGGTTCCTTTGGATAGAATAAATGTCTTGTTTTGAATAAAAAATGCTTTACTAGCAATGTAAATTTTGTTGTATAATATTAAAACAAATAACCTGAATTTCAAAATACATTTTTAGATGCACTATTTGTTGTGAGTATGTTTACTGTATTTTAATTTTCTGAGATTGTTCCTCACTGGTCTGAAAATGTTGCAGACTAAATTTCTTCCTGTTGCACTTTAACTGAATTATGAGTGTTTGTGATCGGTGAGCTGTGCGGATGCATTTTGAGCAGCTATACATTTATTTTCTGCAACTTATCAGTGATTGGGTTGTAGATGCAACAGGTTGATGAGGGAAACCCAGCCATCCCTTTCTCCAGCAACACTCTCCACCTCCTCCTGGGGAATCCCAAGGTGTTCCCAGACCAGAGAGTTCTGGGTCTGCCTTCCAGTGGGACAAGCCAAGAAAACCTCAAAAGTGAGGATCCCAGGAGGCGTCTAAATCAGATGTCTAAAGCCACCTTAGCTGACTCCTTGTAATGAGTAGAAGCAGAAGCTCTATTCCGAGCTCCCCTGAATGACGGGAGTTTCTGGCTTTATATTTTAGACTGAGCCCCACTGCCTACAGAGGAAGATCATTTCAGTTGATTGTATCTAGGATCTTGTTTAAACCTTGAACCATACTTCCAAGAACATAGGTGAGGGTGGTAAAATTGTTCTATTCATTCAACCTTTATTTGTACAGGTTAATCCCATTGAGTCTCGGGGTCTCATTTACGAGAGACCTGAACAATAGACTAGTAAAAGCTTTGCCTTTTGGCTAAGAGCTTTCCTCACCATGAAAGACTGGCTCAACACCCTTATTACTGCAGACGAGACCCTAATCCATCACTCTATTGCCCACTTTATCCTACCAGCACTGGTGATCAAGACCCCCAGATACATTTAATTCCTCTGTTTGGGGCAGAGACTCATCCTCAACCCAGGGTACAGATGAACCGTACGCGCCCTGGAGGTCCCCAACCCAGGCAGCGAGCACTCATTCCTGGGTACAGATGAACCGTACGCGCCCTGGAGGTCCCCAACCCAGGCAGCGAGCACTCATTCCTGGGTACAGATGAACCGTACGCGCCCTGGAGGTCCCCAACCCAGGCAGCGAGCACTCATTCCTGGGTACAGATGAACCGTACGCGCCCTGGAGGTCCCCAACCCAGGCAGCGAGCACTCATTCCTGGGTACAGATGAACCGTACGCGCCCTGGAGGTCCCCAACCCAGGCAGCGAGCACTCATTCCTGGGTACAGATGAACCGTACGCGCCCTGGAGGTCCCCAACCCAGGCAGCGAGCACTCATTCCTGGGTACAGATGAACCGTACGCGCCCTGGAGGTCCCCAACCCAGGCAGCGAGCACTCATTCCTGGGTACAGATGAACCGTACGCGCCCTGGAGGTCCCCAACCCAGGCAGCAAGCACTCATTCCTGGGTACAGATGAACCGTACGCGCCCTGGAGGTCCCCAACCCAGGCAGCAAGCACTCATTCCTGGGTACAGATGAACCGTACGCGCCCTGGAGGTCCCCAACCCAGGCAGTAAGCACTCATTCCTGGGTACAGATGAACCGTACGCGCCCTGGAGGTCCCCAACCCAGGCAGTAAGCACTCATTCCTGGGTACAGATGAACCGTACGCGCCCTGGAGGTCCCCAACCCAGGCAGTAAGCACTCATTCCTGGGTACAGATGAACCGTACGCGCCCTGGAGGTCCCCAACCCAGGCAGTAAGCACTCATTCCTGGGTACAGATGAACCGTACGCGCCCTGGAGGTCCCCAACCCAGGCAGTAAGCACTCATTCCTGGGTACAGATGAACCGTACGCGCCCTGGAGGTCCCCAACCCAGGCAGTAAGCACTCATTCCTGGGTACAGATGAACCGTACGCGCCCTGGAGGTCCCCAACCCAGGCAGTAAGCACTCATTCCTGGGTACAGATGAACCGTACGCGCCCTGGAGGTCCCCAACCCAGGCAGTAAGCACTCATTCCTGGGTACAGATGAACCGTACGCGCCCTGGAGGTCCCCAACCCAGGCAGTAAGCACTCATTCCTGGGTACAGATGAACCGTACGCGCCCTGGAGGTCCCCAACCCAGGCAGTAAGCACTCATTCCTGGGTACAGATGAACCGTACGCGCCCTGGAGGTCCCCAACCCAGGCAGTAAGCACTCATTCCTGGGTACAGATGAACCGTACGCGCCCTGGAGGTCCCCAACCCAGGCAGTAAGCACTCATTCCTGGGTACAGATGAACCGTACGCGCCCTGGAGGTCCCCAACCCAGGCAGTAAGCACTCATTCCTGGGTACAGATGAACCGTACGCGCCCTGGAGGTCCCCAACCCAGGCAGTAAGCACTCATTCCTGGGTACAGATGAACCGTACGCGCCCTGGAGGTCCCCAACCCAGGCAGTAAGCACTCATTCCTGGGTACAGATGAACCGTACGCGCCCTGGAGGTCCCCAACCCAGGCAGTAAGCACTCATTCCTGGGTACAGATGAACCGTACGCGCCCTGGAGGTCCCCAACCCAGGCAGTAAGCACTCATTCCTGGGTACAGATGAACCGTACGCGCCCTGGAGGTCCCCAACCCAGGCAGTAAGCACTCATTCCTGGGTACAGATGAACCGTACGCGCCCTGGAGGTCCCCAACCCAGGCAGTAAGCACTCATTCCTGGGTACAGATGAACCGTACGCGCCCTGGAGGTCCCCAACCCAGGCAGTAA